>PVIR01012031.1:0-45721 GCA_004026965.1 Petromus typicus | reverse complement strand
CATTTCTATTTTTATTGTCATGTGATTAGAGAATATGGCTTCTACCACTTCTACTTTGAAGAATAAATGAGGTCTTCTCAGTAGCCAAAGATTTGTTTTTAATTCCCTAGTGTCTGAGAACTGTGTTCTGTGTAAGGTGGGGAGGGATGAGCACAGGCTCTTGGCCGTGCAGTGCTCTCTGCTCTGGGGATTTCTTGCCAAGTCACGGTGGGCATAGCACTGGACCTCATGGAGCATCAGTTTCCTCATCTGTAAAATACAAAGCAGAAATTCCGTCTCTAGAATTGTTGGTAGGAGTCAGTGAGCTCTGAAATAGCTATGCGATCAATCTGACTGATTTTTGTTGTTCAGATCTATCAAGGACTCTCCATCAAATGATTTTCAGTACCAGCACCTCCCACTCAGCAAGAGTGGTAGGCAGGATCTTTGAGTGGAATACTTTCTCAAAATCAACAAAGATGGATAGATAGATAGATAGATAGATAGACAGACAGACAGACAGACAGACAGATAGCTGTAGATAAAAAATATTAGTAAAAGTATTTGACCTAAGGTAAAAAGAAAGAGAGAGAGGTTGACATTTAGGATCTGCAGATATAAATATGGATTGAGAAGTATAGATTCTGGTGTACAAGACTAATAGAAACAGGAAACAAGAAGGATGGATGGATAGTTATACAGGATGCTGTATAACTGCATAAGACCCAAACATATTGGTATTATCATACTCAGAGAGTCTCTTAATTCCTCATTCAGAGAAGCACTGGTCACAAGCTGCAGGTAATGAATCTGTCCCTGAGCTTGTGCTGGGGTTGAGAAGAAAACCTGAGGAATGTGACATAACATCTACATTTTTTCTTCTATTTGGCATATCAGTGATCAAGAATGTTGCATTAAAATATCTCCTACTGCAGTTGTGATTTTTGTCTTCTTGTGTTTCCAACAATGTCTGCATATGTGTTTGCCTAATCTGTCTTTCCTTATTTTTTCCAAGAGCATTTCTAAAAAGACAATTGCTTTTTCTGTTTTAAAAGTGAAATATTTGGGCGGATAACTGTTAACTCGCTTTGTTCTTTCTGGGTTTTTTAAAGTGATATTTTGGTTTTGAATCTTCTATTCATACTTCACCCACATCTATTCATATCTGACCCATCTCTTATTTACACTTTCCATTTAAGCTTTTATATTAATGTTTTTAGTAATTATTTTAAACTTATGAACCTCTTCCATGGGGACAAATTTCGGTATTTGCATTTAGTTTTGTGGCCACTTCGATGACAGTTACTTGGAGTTAACCATCCTTCCTGACTCCATTCATCCCTTCCATTCCTTCACTCCCCCTACTTTAGTTCTTTCTCCCAATAAGACGCATAACTACGATTCTCCTGTCACCTCGCATATATGAGACTGTCTTCCTTTTGACACGTCATAGAAGTGACTGCTCAGGTGCAGATCATATCGTGGGTCACACAGTTTATCTTTCAAAACAGCAGCAATTATTTCACTTCATCACAACACTGAATATTAAAGGCGACTCGGAGTCCAACATGACTCTTTGTCCTTGTAAGTAACCGATGCTTTTTTATTCATATAATTTCCATATTTTTTTCTTTACTGTAGAAAATTAAACAGCCCTCTAAGACATGCTGTGTTAGAAGGAGTCTCTTTCTACTAATCAGACTCCAGCAGCTACTGTCTAGGCCTCAAGTGTTAGGGAAGGTGTCTTCCTTCTTAAATTATCATTTTTCCTTTGACTCCTCTACCATTCCTTCCCTGGGATTTCCCCTGTATATCTACTGGACTTTTTTCATCTGTCTTCCATGTCACTTGTCATTTCTCTTGTTGTTTTGATGGTCTTTACCTTTTTTTCTGTGCATTCTGGTAGAATATCCCAAATTTCATCTCCACTTCACTGTTTGATTTCTGCAGCATCCAGAAGTCATGGGTTAACATTGTTCATTCCTTCACAGCCTTTATTCATCTTGGGTCTTTCCTCTGACCCATACTCCTCCTCTGACTTCACAGATGCCATACACAATTTAATATTATGAACTATGACTGAAAACCTTCTGAGATTTTTTTTGGCCTTCTTTTTGTCATA
This sequence comes from Petromus typicus, assembly GCA_004026965.1. NCBI lineage: Eukaryota > Metazoa > Chordata > Mammalia > Rodentia > Petromuridae > Petromus > Petromus typicus. The sequence goes on along the minus strand of PVIR01012031.1, from coordinate 43,620 downwards.
CTGTACATAAAAATATTGACTTCCGTTTCTCAGAACATTCTTCTCCCTTGACACTTGGAGATTTTTTTCTTATGTCCAGTGATTTTACTCTCTGTGCTTTTCATGGAGAAGGAGGTCTACATGTATCCAGGACTAAAGTCATTATGGACTCTGGAGCCCTAATCCTTTCTGATCAAATGATTGGAGGACAGAAGAATCTAGTTTCTCTCCACCCACTTCCACTGAGAGGAGCTAACAGGGCAGTGACAGTGGGGGGCTTTGTCTCTCTGAGTGCTTTTGTTTTTGTTATTGTTGTTGTTTTTATTTTCTTCCTGGTGGTCAGAAGTTTAGCTTAGGTAATGACTCCTGGCCAGGGCCAACCATCCAGGCACATATAAATCTAAGTGTGATGTTCCAAAGGCTCTCTACTTTGTGTGGGTCGTAGTATCGCAGGTGCTTTCTGGAAGCATTGATAGACACCCCTCCAGATGTCTCCCACGGCTCCTTGGTGGTCTGGTCGCCAGCTCTCACAGTGGAAAGAGCCTGGTTTACTATAACTCCCACTTCCTTTCTGGGAGTGGAGTCTGTAGCTTCTTTCAGGGTGACTTAAGACCACAGAAGGGCTATACGCATAGTGGCCTTGCCCCTGCATGACATCACGTTCTTTCTTGGCTTCTGAAGGAAGGGGACGATGAGCACCTGTGTTTCATGCTGCTGGGTAATTTCTTTGCTGTCTTTATCTGGTACTTTACCCATAAGTACCAGATCTAGCAGACCTATGCCTTTCTGTCTCATGCAGTGCCCTTGCAGATTTTCCCCCAGTTGGTCCTGGATCCAGGTTGAGTGACAATATATCTTGACTTGCCTGAGACAGTCCCAACCTCCCCCAGCTGTCCAAAAACAATTACTAATATTGTATTCTAGGATGAGTAATAAATTAATTTCACTGTCACAAGGCTTATCATCATTTCCCACGAGGTCTAGAAAAGGCCAGGTAATGACTGGCCTCAGCTGATTCCAGCCCCATCCTTCCCAGATGGCAGTGCTTTTATCTGATTGGATCAATGTCAGCTTTCCAAGGAGACCACCAGTCATCTCGGCAACAGCCAGTCTCCTCGTCCCTGGGGGGAGATCGTTACAGCTTTAGCCATTTTCTCCTTTCCAGGGAGATTATGTAGTCGTATTGAACTTCTCCGTCTTGCTCTGTTAAGTGAAGGTATTGAATTCCACCATGCCACCCTCACATTATGAGGCAGGCATAAGACTATGCATCCAAACGCCTCCTGTAGACTTTAAACTACAAAGTGCAGTGAAAAGTGAGGTTTTACTTCAGGAAGGTCTCTAATATGGAGTAAATCACCATGTAAAGTCTTGGATACCCCTCCTTGGTGGTCAGGATCATAGCTGTGGGACCTCACTGCCGGATTCACTGTCTTCCTTTCCTCCTGGTTCCTTATCTCGGCAGGAGAGTCATTGCCCTTGGCCACCTCCAATCAAGTTCTCATCAAGTTCAGTGCCAAAGGCCCAGCACCAGCCAGAGGTTTCCACTTTGTCTACCAAGGTATGTCCACATGGGTACCACAGCTCTTCCGTGACACTGTAGCCCAGGATCTCACCTTCGAGCCCCTTTCTCATAGTACTTGGATCAATTACTAGTCCATAGGACCATTTCCTGATATTTGGCTGAATTTTACACGTTCATTTACCCAACAGACATTTCTTGGACCCAAGTCTGTGTTGAATAAAGAAGGAAATCAGACACGGGAAGCTCATTCCTTCCCCTGCCCATCCCTGGCCCACCTCTGTCCACTTTCTCCACTCTTGGAGCTTGGTTTTGTTCGCAAGACATGAGAAAGATGAGAAGAAAGCACGGGCTCTGAAGTGCGATAGACTCCGACTACCCCATGTCTTGAAGTCTTGCACACATTTAAAATGAGGATAATACTAGTTCTTCATTCATAGAATAAAAAGAGTTACAAAGTAGCTGGTACCAAGCAGTCAGCACATCCGCCTTCACCCTTACTGACCGGAAAGACAAGTTAGAGCCCTCTGGTTTTCATCCGAAGGCCCCACCTCCACTTGGCAGGAGAGCACCCACTTGTGCAGGGCCCGGGTTCTAAGCACAGCCCTGTGCATTCGACTCTCACAGGGCAACATGCACTTCGCTGTGTGGAGGTAATCCTGCCTCAGGGGACCTCTTCCCTGGAGCCTGACGTAATGGCCCACACCGCTTCATCATGAAAAGCAGTCCCTAGTCAGGGTCTTAGGTGCATGGAGAGCAGGATCCAAATGCAGGGCAAAGACATTAAAAGTGAAGGAAGGTCCGTTCTCCCATAAGGGACGCGGGACCCTCGCCAGCAAGGAGCATTACTGGGGAAGCAAAGAAAAGCCTAGACCTAACGTCTTCCCCGGGGGTTCGCGTCACCCCACGGCTCCTGGAAACCACCAAAGCCTTGCGTGTCCAGCTATGTTCAGTAAAGCAGGCCTCCTCTGGCAAGTCCCAACCCTTGGCCCAGACCCAAAGCGGCCTGCTCCTCCCAGGGCCCTCAGGACCATGTACCCCAGTCCCATTCCATGTGCATCCCTGGCCCAGATTCTGGAGAAGTGAGGCCTGCCCCTCGGTGCCCTTGTCCCCTGCAGCCGTGCCCCGAACCAGCGCAACTCAGTGCAGCTCTGTGCCGGAACCCCGCTACGGCAAGAGGCTGGGCAGCGACTTCTCAGTGGGGGCCATCATCCGCTTCGAATGCAACTCCGGCTATGCCCTGCAGGGGTCCCCAGAGATCGAGTGCCTCCCTGTGCCCGGGGCCTTGGCTCAGTGGAATGTCTCGGCACCAACCTGCGTGGGTGAGTCCCCGCAGGAGCAGAGCTTCGGAAGGGCTGGGTAGTCCTGTCTCACTGGGGGGCGAGGCAGCCTGTCCCTGCGGATGCCCCATGACGTAGCAGCCCTCCCAGCGCGTGACTTCCCTGACGGCTCTGTTCAGCCGCTTCGCTGGTCCTGTAGATCCGTGTAGACATGGAGGAGCTGGGTGAGAGCTGCGAAAGGAAGAGCAGGGGTCCGGGTTCCTACAGGAGGGTTGTCTGAGCAGAGGTCACAGAGGAGGTCAAGAGCAGAAGGTGGGACCAGGGCCAGAAAGGAGAAGCCAGCGTGGGAGGACTCACAAGCAGAGGCCTGGTCCTGGGGAGGACATTGTTCAGGGGGTTCTGGAAGAGTCTCTGATCGGCGCTGCCTCTCCTCCCAGTGCCCTGTGGAGGCAACCTCACGGAGCGCAAAGGCACCATCCTGTCACCCGGCTTCCCCGAGCCCTACCTCAACAGCCTCAACTGTGTGTGGAAGATTGCAGTCCCCGAAGGCGCTGGTATCCAGGTAGGAGCAAAGGGGGACATGTTAGCCCTGTCCCTGCTCCTGGGACAAAAAAAATTGGCAGCTCACAGGGAGTGAGGATAGGGATGGGCAGCTCCTGAAAGAAGAAAGGTGAGCTGAGGCCTGGGCTAACCGGGCAGGCTCAGCAAGGTGGGCCTGGAAGGGGAGTGCGGAGGGACGGGTTCTCAGAGGTGCCATTCCATGGCTGCAGGGCTTTCTCCTGAGGCTGTGAGGAGAGAAGGGAAGATAATGCCGCCAAGGGGAAGGAGCATACCACAAAGTGCGGGGGGAGATGGGTGCCTCCAGGCACCCGCCTGGGCCAGCTCAGCTGGGCCTGAACTCTACTGGAAGCTGGACATAGCAAGTGCCCAGGGGTGAGAGTCAAATGCACTGAGGCCTAGAGAGGGTTTAAGCTGGTCACACCTGGGCAGGACTGCGCTGCTGGCTCCAGTGAGATACTCAACCCCAGGAGATGGGAAACCCCAAGGAGTATTCTAGACTGAGGAGAAAGCAAGTCAAACGGAAGCATTTCCACTTCCTGACACTTCTTTTCCTTGTCCTCCACTCTGCTAAGTATCTCCCCTTTTGTGATCATTTATTCCACCTCTGTCTTGTTCCCACCGGACAGTGAGCTCCTGGTAGGAAAGACTGTGTCACAGTTTTCTGAGAACACAGCATCTGGCCCAGAGTAGTGCTCCATACACTGAATTAACCATGTGAAGGAAGGAGAGGAGAGGGGAGGGAAGGACCCACTCCCTAAGCGACCCTTCAATCCCTCCACCTTTTCAGATTCAGGTCATCAGTTTTGTCACAGAGCAGAACTGGGACTCTCTGGAGGTGTTTGACGGCGCAGATAACACTGTGACCATGCTGGGGAGTTTCTCAGGTAAGCAAGGGCTTCAGGGTAGACGCTTGTGGTAGATATCACCATCATCAGAATCATCAACAACAGTGATGGCCAACTGTACGTTGCACCATCTTCATCAGTGGGTGTCTGTATATTCATGAGATTCTTCAACCATCACTACTATGTCATTACAGGACTTTTTATCACCCCAAAAGGAAGCCAGGTACCCATTGGCTCACTCTGCATCCTCTCAGCCTCAGCCTCTGCAGCCATCAGTCTGCATCCGTGGGTTTGCCTTTTCTCGGCATTCCCTAGAGATGCAGTCATACAGTTTGTGGCCTCTTCTGTCTGTCTTCTTTCACTCACCACGCTGTTTCCAAGTTTCACCAAGAGTTAGTATGAGTCTGTACTTCATGTACAGACAGACCATATCCAATCATCGGCTGATGGGTGTTTGGGCTGTTTCCAACTTGGGGCATTGTGAATAATGCTTCTATGAACAGTCCCATACAAGTTGTGTGAGCATGCGTGGTCAGTTTTCTTGGGTAAATGGAATTGTTGGGCCACATAATAATTCTGCTTAACTTTTGAAGGACAACCAAACTGCTTTCCAATGTGGCTGTCTCACCGTCCATTCCAGTGGCAGACTTCTCCCTGCATTTGGTATATTTTTTTTTGCCTAAGAGCCAAGACAGTGATTTAAATTGGCTAGGTCTAAAACTCCATGCTGCAAGATATAAAAAAGAATTCTTGCCCCCAGGTAAAATGTCTACGCTGCTAATTTGCCCAGATATTTACAGATGTCAGAATCATTTTGAAGGGGATCAAATGCCCAAGCCACTAAGGAGCACCTCTTCCTGTGGGCATTGAGAGAGTAGTTGGGAATTCCCCTTCATCAGCCACTGGAGCTCTGGAACTCTTAAACTTCTCGTCTGCTGCATAGTAGGTTTGGTAACAAGGGGCATCTAGAAACTCTGGGAGCAGAATATCAACAGGCAGAAGAACAGGAGCAAGCTGAGGGCTGGGAGGCTGCACCCCAGTGACCCTGGTTTCCTCCCTCAGGGACAACTGTGCCAGCCCTTCTGAATAGCACCTCCAACCAACTCTACCTTCACTTCTACTCGGATATCAGCGTATCTGCTGCCGGCTTCCACCTGGAGTATAAAAGTAAGAATGCTTGGCTGTGGGGGCCGCTCGGTGTGGCAGTGAATGATTATTGGGCCCCCACTAGGAACAGGGGCTGCATCAGGCCTTTACCTTCTCCATCCCAGTGAAGACCTTGAGGAGAGTGGTTAGGATCACAGAAGGTCTTGGACCTTCTTAAGCACACACAGCCAGAAAGTGAGAGAGCCAGGTCCCTCCAAAGGGCCAGAACCTATCTACTCAAAAATTTGTGCATTTCCTTTATATCCACATGTGGAATGGGTGAGGGACTAGGTCAGTGGGTTCAGCCAAAGTATTTACTTTGGGATATAAGAAAATGGAGGTGCCCTTCTCCTCCAGTTCCAGACTAGCCTCTTTGATTCGTTGTTCTGTGATATAACTGTCATCTAAGTTTCTCCTACCATTGGAAGCTTCACAGCTCCACTGTGAGACTTCTCCTTCCAGGCTCAGACCTGTGCAGCCTGACTCCCAGCATCCCTATATGGTCATGACTAAAACTTCTGACAAGAAAAACTGTGGTTGTACCTTCCAGGGAATAAAGAAAGAGATTTCTAGGGAAGCTACGTTCATGCTAGGACTTTTTGCCCTACTCTCTCCCATGTCTGGTGTGGGAAGGATAGGGCCAGCAGTTCTAAGTGGCAGAGCACTTGTTCAAAAGAGAGAGTGGTCACCTCAACCTTGCAGAGAAATGAACGTCACCAAAAACACTGAGCACCTTGAATATGCCAAGATCTGGATTCACTTCCCGTGGAGCAAAGATGAGTAAGAGACAAGCCCTGTCATTGAAGGGAATACAGAGGAGGGATCTAAATCCAGCTGGGGAAGGCCTGGCAGAAGCAGATGTCTGAGTCAGCTTTTCCTGAGAAGTACAGGAAGGCAGGGTTGGCTTGACCACCCACGACGACACAGACCATGAGATGGGAGACTGCAGTGGTGCCAGAGGCCTGATGGGGTCTCCAGTGGGTGCCACCAGGTGCTTGTCTGGGCCTCCTAGAAGAATGAACTTTAGCCAGGTAGCCCAGGGAGCTAGATCAGGCTGGATTTCAGGTTGCTCATCATCTGGAAACATTATTGTACACCAGTAAGAGAGACCTGGAGCAACTTAAAGCAAAGATTGATAGGTAGAGGACAGGACAGAGGCCTCAAGACTTCCCCACACATACAGCTAAGGCTGCCCTGGGCCACTGGAGTGAAATACCCTGGGTTTCTTGAGTCATTCACATTTTCCCTTTGACTCTCTCTCTTCTCTGTTTGCTCCAATTTCATTTCTTTACCAAATATCTTTTTTTGTTGTTTTTGAGTCCTAAATGTTCCCTGGAATCATTCCCTGTTCTTTCTTCTTCCAAAGATAGGCATTCTTCCGAAATCTTGTCACTCAACTGTCTCATTCACAGGAAAAACTCGTCAGTTTTCTCGGTCCAAGGGAGCTGCTAGTTCTTGCAGCTGGTGTCTCTCATGCATTATGAGATGAAGAACTAGGGAAAACAGTCTACAGGGACATTTGGAGACTGGAATCCTTAGGAGTCAAAACTTTGTCACAGTGTTTGTTTGATAGTCTACACAGAAGGTGCAGAAAATAAACAATTAGTTACTCTTGTAGAGGTGCCTGGTTTTGAAGAGTGCGGTAAAGTCACATCTCCCGCTGTGATTCATATTTAATTTTCATTTACTTGAAATGGCAATGAAACAATACACTTCAAAAGTCATAAACGACATATGATAAAAGGTAAGTTCTCCTATGTTGTGAGCATGGCTTAAGAAAAACCCAGCTGTGTGATGGAAGAATAATTCGAGAACGGTCTGTGCTCTGCATCCTTCCGTCATCTTCCTCCCTCCTCCATCTTCCCTCTTCTGTTCTTGCTGTCTCTGTTTGTCTCTCTGCATCTCCTTTTCCTTCTGTTCACAGTAATAGGTCTCAAGTCACTAAGTCGTGATCACCCCCCTAAATAATGAGATGCCTTGCTGGGAAAAAGACCAGAAGCCAGCCGAGAGGCGGTACTTCACGTTCCGTCTGATAGCTATTTTAATCCTTGTCCTCGGGGTCTTCTCAGCTGCAGAGGGTTTCAGACATAGGCCCAGACAGCTTCCTTCTGAGCATCACATTTACTTCCTAAAAGCGCGTGCAGGGCAGAGGGTGTCTGGAGAGCGGCCCTGATGGAAGCAAGGCTCTGAAGTGTGGATAGGTTTGGGCTACACAGGTGCAAGCGTGTGTTAAAATGCAGCCCACAGTTACAATTATGACAATTACACTCGAAGATCACAACACATGTGTGTACATTTTATGCATTTGATTGTATATAAATTTCTCTCCGAAGGCTAAAAAAAAATGTAGTTACCAGTCTTATCTCTGAAGGGGACATGAAGACTTGCCAGCTGCTGCAGAGATGGGCGGAGGGCTGATGGCCTGAGATGACCCATCCTTCCCCATCCCTTTTCCAAGGCCCCTGACTCCCCGCAGGTACTCGATACTGGGGGCTGCCCAGCGAGCCTGTGACTGCCAGGCAGCTACCAGGAGGGCGGAAGCAGCCCTCTCCCAGACCCTCAGGTCTTACAGGTGCTGGGGGCAAACCCAGCCACACAGGCTGCGGCCACCTTGCCCTCCTCGGAAGCACGCAGTGGGGCAGGGGAGGATTCAGTGTGTAGCCGGCTACCACTCAGCCTCCAGATAAGTCAACAGCCTGCCAGCTCCAGTCTCCCAGTCTGCAGGGACTTACTCTGTGCCCACACTGAAGTTGGGCTCCAGGGGGGCACACGAGAAGCACAAAGCCCCCCTCAGGAGATGTCACACTACTGTCCTCTCCGTGTGTCAACCAAGAGGGGCCTCAGAACTGGATGAGGATGACTTCAAGAGCAGAAGTGAGGAAAACGGGGGACAGGGAAAAGATCTAGGGTGAGGCTGAGCTTGGTCTGAATCCCAGATCTGTAGTTAACTGAGGGCCCCAGCCCGTGTCCTGTCCAGGAGATGGGAGTTAAAGTCTGCTTAAGAGAACAGGGTGAGGCAAGTGACTCTTGGCTTGGCCTTGCACGGGGCCTTGCTATGTCAGCGGGTGCTGCTCCTGTGAGGGTGGTATGAACAGGGAGGGGATTAGGACCAGTGCTCCAACAAAGTACTGCATGCAACACCAGCGGGGCACATAATAAGGACCAAGTGGATGTGTATATGATTTGAAAGGTCAAAGGGATGGAAGGAGGAGAATTTGAGAGGCTATGGAAGTGATCTTGGAAAGGGATCTGGCCAACATGATGAAGGTCTCGGAGGCTAGATGAGAAGGCTGGATCCCCCATTAAAGGCCATGGGGCACACTTCAGAGTGCTGGGCAAAGAGGGCCTGTGACTCAAACAGTTTTGCTTTGCTTTTGGTTGGTGGTGACACTGGAGGATGAACTCACGGGCTTCACACCAAGCTACCTCCGAGCCCACTCCCTTTTAGGAGATAAGGTCTTCCTGGGTTGTTAAGTTCAGACTAAGGATCCTCCTGCACAGCCTTCCAGATTGCTAGAATTGCATGAACACTGGTGGGCCAGAGGATAAGAGGACGGCTGTCACACAGTCTGGCCGTGGGCACGGGCAGTGCTGACCATGGGAGGTGAAGGGTGAGGAGCGACCAGTCCCTCTCCAAGGAGAACCAGGGTCTGTTCCAGGTCTGACGTTGAACACAACTGGTTGAAAAAGGCGATGGAGAGTCTTCCTTCCCCACTGGCCAACTCTTCTCACAAGTCTGCCCCAGAAAGGGGAACCTCACCGAGCTCCAGGCATCGTGGAGGGGCCTGTCTCCTGACCGTTCTCTGTCCTTTGTGCCTTTGCTATGGCCTCTCTCCCAGCATGTAGCCTGCAGATCTGTCCTCTTAGGACAGCAGGAGGGAGGAAGGCAGGAGTACCATGGGAACAGCTCCCATAGAGAGGCCTGATGGTGTCGCCCGGCTCATTGCCCTGCTCTGTGTCCCAGAGTCCCTGGACTGACGTCCTCCTGCTCCACAGCTTCCATGCTATGCACATATTCTAACCTCTCCTTTGTACTTAAAGGTGAAGAGAATTGGGGGGCACTGGCCGAGAGGCCCCTGGGCCCCCTGACTGCCATCAGCAGCTCGCTCTGCTGTCCCTGAGCCAGCAGGGCTTGTCCATTCCCCTCTCCTTCTGTCCCTGTCCTGTCTAGCGGTGGGCCTGAGCAGTTGTCCAGAACCCGCCGTGCCCAGTAACGGTGTGAAGATCGGCGAGCGCTACTTGGTGAACGACGTGGTCTCTTTCCAGTGTGAACCGGGATATGCACTCCAGGTATCTCCCCTCAACACCTCAGGACAGGAGCAGGTATCCCCTGGGTTTGCACCAACAGAGCTGCAGTTACCAGAGAACCAGGAATAGCCTTTGGTTCCCATGGGGATCATCGTCTCCTCCTGGATGTGTTCACCCAAAAGACAAACCGTACTGACTTTCACGGTTTGGCAAAAGCCAGCCTCTAAAATGTTCCTGCAAAGTTAGGTTTGATTGGACTTTAGGAAAATTAAATTTTTCTTTGAAGGGCATAAGGGAATTTAGTAATTAAAGGAATCTCACAAGGAAACCTTTAATAATGAGAATTCTTTAGTAATGGTTGTTAATAATTGTCCTTCCTCCAAATCACTCCCCTCCGTTTTTCCTTGGTCCCACAGTGGACCTGTCTATCTTTCCATATCTCATTCCTTAACACGAGGCCCCAGCGAGCCCTGGTTCTGGGTTGTACAGAGGATTGTGCCCCAGGGGCCACTAGCCCAACCCTGTTCCTGCTTCCTCCAGGGCCACGCCCACATCTCCTGCATGCCGGGAACCGTGCGGCGATGGAACTACCCTCCTCCGCTCTGTATTGGTAAGAGAACCCAGACTGTTCGGCTGTGCAAATCCATTCCTTAGGGATGTGAGTTCAGTAGACTGTTGCAGAGCTTGGGTTTGGTGTTCTGGATCGGTTCCCCACCTATAGTTTTAGACTAATGTCTTTGTAATCTCTAGCTGTTATTCCAAGCTGTCATGACGTATGGAACCCTCTGCACACCAAGTGAAAAATCCTAAGCAATTTGCCCCCTTGAAAATGTTATGACGGCCCTTGTGATTCCAGACCACACCAACCACCAAGGGCTCACATGGTAAAATTTGCAAACATCCTATGGCTTGTTGTAGGACGGATCAATCTACTCATAATTGCTAAGGAATCCCATGTGAAACAAGAAATTGGCTTGGTTTCATTGCTCACCCTATCCAGTGAAATGGTGAGAAAATCACTGAATGAAAGAAAAGGGGTCACTACCCTTAGCGACGCTTGATCAGGTCAAGGATGAAGGAAATGAACCTTTACTGGGTGTCGGCTGTGGGCCAGGCTTGCTGTTCTTTTTTCCCCATGACAGCATTTCAGGGGAGGATCATTATCCTCAGCTGGAAACCTAAGTCTCTGTGGACTGAGGGAAGGTGGAATAGCGTCAGGAATGGAAAGCGAAAATGTTATGGCTATAAATCGCCCTCCCTCAATCAGGCCTGGGGACAGGAAGGGAGCTGAGTTGAGGGAATCATTTCTGTGATTTTCATGATACAGAGAGCAGGTCCAAACATGACTGGCAGCCTGAGGCACTACTCCCCATATATCCTACAAAGACTGAGTCAAGGAAAATATATCAGTATAGCCCCAGCAGTTGCCATTAGCAGTAGGCTTACTGTATATGCCAATGGTTTACTGTTCCAAGTAAGCCACAGGCCTTTCCAGTCGCTTCATAACAACACTGAGGGTAGGTGGTGCTATTGTACCTGGAGGAAACAGGAGTTCAGAAGGGTTCAGGATCTGCCCATAGTCCCATGGGAAATGAAGTAGGGATTTCATCCCACGTAGTGACTCGGATCCATTCCTGGATGTATCTGTGTCACCACCCTCCTGGAAAGCTCTTCCTGGACCCCAGCTCTCCCTCTCCTCAACACCTTTCTTTGAGTCTCCAGACTGACCCAGCTGCACTAGATCCAGACATGCCTAGGCCCCTGTGAGGTCACTGACTCTTACACAGCCCGGTGTGGCTCCCACATGGCACTCTCTGCCATGGCACTCTCGTGGGCACTCTTCCCTTGGTGGGTTCTCCTCCCAACCACTCGGTCCCACAGGACACACATTCGGAGTAGAGTGAGAACTCGGGGCATGCTGGTCCCTTCCCCTTTCCTTGTCCTTTTTTACAGTCTGGAAAGGATGGGTTATGCAGTGAGGAGAGGGAAGGGTGGGCATGAGACATGGTCGGACCACTGCTATTTTTCCTGCACATCCTTGAAAAGATCACTAACCTGTGAAGGGTACGTCCAAGGTCAGGAGTCCAGAACTTGAGTTTGTGGACTGCTGCCATCTTAGGTATTGCTTTTCTTCCTGGATATGTATGCTCAGTTTTGCCCATGAGTACTGTTTTGAGGGCGATTCCTTTGGATCCCCAAAGGGGTTTCTGGCTCAGGAGGTCGAAGATGGCCATCGTCAAGGAGATTCCAGGCCTCATTATGTCTCTGTTCTTGCTCTGATTTGCTGTCTGATCCCCATCTTGTTTCCTTGACACAGCACAGTGTGGGGGCGCAGTGGAGGAGATGGAGGGCGTGATCCTGAGCCCCGGCTTCCCAGGCAACTATCCCAGTAACATGGACTGCTCCTGGAAGATAGCGCTGCCCATAGGCTTCGGTAAGTCTCTACAGCCTCCTCGGGAGGCTGAGGATTCAGGGCCGGCCCTCTGGGCTAAACAGACGTCCGTCCAGTCTCAATGGCCGAGTGGTTCAGCATTCTGCATCTCGACTCCTCGTCTGTTTCCTCTTGGACAATCCCAAAGGTCAGTTAAGCCTGGCACAGATGAAAATGTAGGGAGGAGAAATCTTAGGGGTTGCCATTATTATTATTATTTGAGTCGTGAGTTAAAATCCAAGGATATGGGACAAGAAATTACCCAAGGATGATTAAAAAGGAAGAAAAAAATCTATTTTACCAAGACCAGATCTCAAGTTGTGCTTTTAACTCCCATATCAGATTTATCATCTTAATTAAATTGAGCCAGGGTCAATACGAAATTGAGTTTGCATTCTTCATAGGCAGATTCTAGCCGGCCTAGAGACTGGGGAAAAAATTATTTTTGCGGACAGAAGAACATAGAGTACGCAGGCATGGGAGTTGTTTGGTGGGGAGGACATTAATCTAGAGACCAGTTTTAATTGCTGGGAATATAATTTCACCTCCAGCATCCACAAGTAGGGATAGAGGTTGAAGATGCTACTGTGGACCTGATGTGTCTGATCTCACATCAGTCATTGCCATTTCTAAGAGAGAAATGTCCTGAGGAGACTATGCTCAGAAATGGAGATTGCTGAGTGTACCATTTGACGTTCAGCCCAGAGTAGATCTTCTGGTTGGACGTGGCCTAACTGGGCCTCTCTAAATCTAGCTGGAGGGGAGGAGAGAGGCCGGTGACCCTCTGAAGGATGGAGACTCCTAATTCACACCATGTTCTGAAGGAAACGGGGGCAAAGTGGAAACCGCTGGCAGGCTTGGGAGACACCCGACTTTGGAACATTGAAGAAAGAGGGTCTGGAAGTGCGTGTCGCTCTGCATTCAGGCCTGGGGCAGAACGCTGGGTGACAGCCGTGGGAGAGGACAGCGTGCCAAGGCCACTGAAGTTTAAATAGGATGCTGTCCTCTGTGAGTCCTTGTGTTTGGTCACCAGAACCTTCTAAGTCTTAGTTCTCATTCAAGTTCTGAGCGCTGATACTGCTGCAGCCCAGCCACACGGGTCAGGATTCCTCCCCATCCAGTGAATGTCTGACTCCAGCACCTTGTCTAATCCCACGCTGGGCGGCAGCGCACACAGAGCCTCTGCGCATATGCGCTGCTGCCACCAGATGGCGAGCACATGCCAGTCAGTTCTTCCCACAAGGTTCCTGGGCACCCAGGCCACTGCCTTCGGTGTGGGAGGGTACTTGGGCTGCAGGAGAAAAAGCAGGGGTTCACAAGCAGCTTGAGAACAATCCGGATGCCCCCAGAAAGGGAGTGGATAATGTGGTTGAGGAATTCACAAGGTTGAATTACTTAGTGTATAGTTAAAGTGAATGAATTCTATTGGCGGACGTTAACACGGGTTGACCTTGATAAACAACATTGAGTGAAAAGTTTAACAATGACATATCTGGCATAATGTCATCTATGTAAATATTTGAAATCCCTAAATCCAGACATACATTTAAGAGTCTAAAGCGGAACTGGAAGGATATCTTCCAAATTTGTGAGAGTGACTGTTGGAGGAAAAGACAAGGGAGAGTTAGAAGATGAAGGGGTTTTATCACTGAATGTCAAGTCTTTATTTGCTGTATAGTCATGTGCAAGGATCCAAAGACAATTATATAAAGGTACACGTTCCAAGCGAATTAGAAAGTACAGAGGAGCACATTGTAAAAATCAAACTCCAGGCCAACGAGGTAGCTCAGCGGTACCTTGCCTGGCTCAGAAGTGCAAATTCCTGAGTTCAATCCCTGTTACCAAAAAAATAAGAAAGAGAAAATAAAATCAGGTGTTTTTTTTTTTAATCCATTCTATCATGCAAGGATAATGAATAATGGCTTAGTCACCACCCTTAGAGTGTGACACTCATGAAGACAGGGACCTTCAGACCTTGCTTGTCTTGGGTGATGCTATGGTCCTTATGGGTGCCAAACATTCAGTTCAGATGGGCAGCTAATGAATATCATCCCAAGTTTCTTCATCAATTAGAATTGTATGATATAGGGCCGGGGATTTAGCTCAGTAGTTCCGGCACCTGTCTTGCAAGCACAAGGACCTGGGTTCGATCCTCAGTAACCACATACAATACTAGGCGTGGAGAATCATGCCCAGCAGCAGTCAGTACCACATACCACAGTGCCGGGCGTGGTGGCTCACACTTGTAATCCCAGCACTTGGGAGGCAGAGGCAGGAGGATTGCTGTGATGTGAGTTTGAGGCTGAGCTCAGGGCCAGCCTGAACTACAAAGCAAGACGCTGTCTCAAAAAAAAAAAAAAAGAACTGTATGGTACCTACATTTTGCTGATTTCCACAATCAGCAATATACTTTGAGAATTATCCTACACCCACTAAGTAGATTTCTTCTGTAGCTTTTTTTTAGAAAATTTTTTTTCCTTTATTGAGTTTATTGGTACATTTCAGGTACACATTATGACCACATTCAATATTGAGAATTTGGTATATTTTGATTCTCATTTTTTCTCATTCCCCTGCCCTCCCTACAACCCCTATCCTTTTATATACATAAACTTTGTTTCTGTTTTTTTGTTTTTACCATCAAATTTTTTCTTTCTGTTCTTTACTTTCCCCTGACTCTCTTGCCCTTTTCCCTTTGAACATTCTCTTTCTGTTTCACAATACCTATCGTACATTCTGGACCTCATTTACCCCTGCAGTTTCTCATACTAGAGAAATGATATGATATTTACATATCTGTGTCCTAATTATTTCATTTATGAGTATGTCCTCAAGGTACATCCATCTAAGTATAAATGTCTCTAAGTTATCATTCTTTATAGCTGAGTAAATACTCCTTTTTTTTTTTTAAATATATACATCTTCTTTATCCACATTCCAATTGATGGGCACTTGGGCTGTTTCCAAAATTTAGCTATTATAAACCATGCTGCTATAACATGGGTGCAAATATGTCACTATGATGTGACGCTTTTAATTATTTCGTGTGTATACCTAGCAGGAAGATCAAGGTCGAATGAGACCTCTAATCCTAGTTTTCAGAGGAATTTCCACACTGATTTCCACAGTGGTTGCACCAGTCTACACTCCCACCAACAGCAGGAAAGGGTTCCTTTCTCCCCACGACCCCACCAGCATTCATTGTTGGTTGATTTCATGACAGGAGCCATTCTTTATGGAGTCAGATGGGATATCAGTGTTGTTTTCAACTGCATCTCTCATATGACCCCAATTTTGAAAAATCTTATCAGATAACAAATATTAATGTTCCGATTTCATATACATGGTGGCACCTCAGTTCATGAACTCAATTCTCTGTATAGTTCAGGTCACAAACACAACTGGATGAGAGTAGAATCAACTTTCCCTGAAAGTCAGCGCTGAGCCTAACCATTGATTCACTTTTCATCCAGTTTGTTTTGCAACAAAAATCATGGAAAGAATTGAGTTCATGGCCCAAGGCACCACTGTCATGTATAGAAATAGATACACTAAGGGCTTAGTGAGACCCATATAGCCATATTGCTAGGCAATTCTGATTAATCCACTAAGATCCCAAAGCATGAACTTCCTTTTCCTTCTCCAAGGGACAGATGGAGATGTTTTCTGTATACTTCTAACCCCTACATTTCTAAATCATCTTAGGGGTTCTAGAAAACACCAGTATTTTTAACCAAAACATTTCTTGGTACATTTTAGATATATGTGATAATCATCATCATAGGGAATTTGTACCTGTCCATGATATATCTTGCGTCTTCTTTTTTCCCATTTCCCCCTCCGCTCCCCATATACAAAAGCTGTGTTTCCATTTCTGCCTCTGTTTCACTTTTTCTTGTCCCTTCCTTCCCTCTCCCCTCTTCCTTGTGTCTCTTCCCATTTAAACAATTTTTTCCCTTTTCTCAATATCAGTTACACATTTTAGCATCTATTTCTACTTTTGATTTCTCACACCAAAGAAACAATGTGGTATTTAAACATGTATCCAGTTTATTTCACTTAAGAGTATGATCTCAAGGTGCATCCCCTTTGCTAGAAATATCTCAAGCTTATCCTTCTTTGTGGCAGAGTAATACTCCTGTGGAAATCGGTGTAGAGAGGCCTTAAAAAACTAAAACTACAAGTTCTATCTTTCCCAGCTATTCCCTTTCTTGGTAGCTTCTCAAAAGAATTAAAAGCATCATACCACAGGGATATATGCATACCCATATTTATAGCGGCACAGTTTATTATAGCTAAATCTTGGAAACAGCCCAAATGCCCATCAAATGAGGAGGATAAAGAACATGTGTTTTTTTAATACAATGGAAAGCACCAGTATTGAAGGTTAGGTCTTTCGAATAAGTGTGAGAGCTGCTATTTTAAAGAAAAAAAGCTCATTTTAGTGAAATTAGCTTTATATTGATATTATAGACATATAACTCAAACCAAATGTTAACCCTGAATTTTGCTTTCAATCAAATAAAATAAACTCAGGATGGAGCTTGAGATGATTGATGCCTTTGGTTGTGAATGAACACTAGATTGTTGGCTGTGCTGGAAGGCAGAACAGGCTGGCCTGGCTACCTTCAGAGCGTGTCTGATTGGGTGGGTGGGAAGTCAGTGTTGAAGACTGGATTCTGTAGAAGCTACCAACACGAAGTGATACACTTGCAGAGACTCCATGACTTTGGCTCTGTCTGCCTCTCTCTTGCTTCCAGGAGCTCACATCCAGTTCCTGAACTTCTCCACCGAGCCCAATCATGACTTCATAGAAATCCGGAACGGCCCCTATGAGACCAGCCGCATGATGGGCAGATTCAGCGGAAGTGAGTTGCCCAGCTCCCTGCTGTCCACATCCCACGAGACCACCGTGTATTTCCACAGCGACCATTCCCAGAACCGGCCAGGATTCAAGTTGGAGTATCAGGGTAAGGGCGGGTGCACTGCTATGTCCACCATATTTCTTACCCACAACTATCCATCTTCTCTGCTTTCCCTGAACAAGAGGCCCACCTGTTCTCTCTCAGGACTTCTGGGCTGTCCACCAGCCGCTCACCCTTGGACTTGAGATGTTGAATTGCTGCTGTGAGTCAGACCCAGTGACTCAGCACAGAATGGAGGACGGAGGCCACAGTCCTGAGTGTCCCCTACACCTTGCACACTGAGCTGGGTTTTCCTGTGTGCGGCCCCACCATGCTCAGGGTACATCTTTGTACCTTTGTACCTTTGCTCAGGGTACCTTTGGACCTATCCATACTCCTCCTAGTGCACTTTCCCTGGACAGGCCCCACCCACTCAGACCTGGGCTTCTTCTGTGCAGCGGTGGAAATCGTGCCCCACCTGTACAGCTGTCCATTGCAGCACACTGCTTGGCCCAGTCACTCCCTCAGGCACCTACCTAAGTGTGATTGTTCTAATCTCTTTCCCAAATTCTTCCACATCTTCAGATATTTCTAATACTAGTGTGCTTATATAAAACAAGTACAGTGTTACAGACTTTCTGTGAGCAGGTTTTGAGTTAGTCTGCTGATGTTGCTATAAGAAAATACCATAAACTGGGTGGCTTATAAACAACAAAATCTTCTTCTTGGAGTTCAGAGGCTAGAAGTCTAAGACTGAGGTTCTGGCAAAGCCCACATCTGCTGAGGGCCTCAGGGGTGGCACCTTCGTCTTCCCTTGGTGGAGAAGGCAAAGGTCCTGTCTGATGCATTTTCACGAAAACATTAAAGCCATTCCTGAGAGGATATTGCCAATGCCCCACTTCCAAGCACTCTCACGTTATGGAGTAGGCTTTGGGATGTTAATCTTGGTGGGGCTGTAGCACAACCTCTTATAATCTCATCTATTGTTAGCATATGCAGAGATTTTAATTTTTAACACTATAATATATATTTTCCCAAACATTCAGGCTGTGTAGCACAACATTTTATAATCTCATCTGTTGTTAGCGTATGCAGAGATTTTAATTTTTAACACTACGATATATATATTTCCCCATTTCTCCATACATATATTGTTGTAGCTGTATTATTATATTTTTAACGAAACTGGATCCTACTATACCCTTTTTTACAATTTTCTTTTTCAAAGTTGATTTTTAATTATACAAACAATGCACCAACATGATCATCTTGTGACAATAAAAAGAGACATGATTTAACAGGTGAGGCCAAAGCTATCTTTGACTCAGGTTTCCAACCTCGGATTATTTCCCAGAAACAAGCACTATTGTTTTGATGTGATCTTTCCAGACATTTTTCTGCTTCCATGTATGTATGTTATATGTACCTGGGAAGAATACATAATGTTTTACAGAGTTTTCTGTATAAAGAGCACCATGCTATGTGTCATTTTCTGAGGCATGGCTTTTTCTTCAGTATGGCCTGGAGCTCGTCTCTTGGAAGAGAGGATCATGGGCTTCTCTTCCAGGGAAAGCATCACAGAGTGTGCCATGAGGTGGCACAGTTGGGCCCGTTATACAGGAAATGCCTCCTTGGAGTGGTCGTGTCTGCCTGGAGAACTTCAGAGAATGTAGCTGGGCTTGTCACTCCTACAGGGGCCTCCAGAGAAGCTGGACCTTATCAGGGAGTGCTGCCTCTGGCTTCATCTTCATTGGGGCTCTCCCAATGTCTGTCTGTCTCTACAACCCCCATTTTGGTTGGCACAGAGTAATTACATTCATTTAGGGGTAAAGTGTCATGTTTTGATTTGTTGTATGTGATCAAACCCAGGCTGGCAGCATATCCATCACCTTAAACATTTATCATTTCTTTGTAGTGATAATACTCAAAACTATCTCCTAAGTGTTGATAAGGACAAGAAGTGAAAAGAGAACTTATACTCTGTTGGTAGAAATGTAAGTTAGAGAGCCACTGTGGGAAATAGTATCAAGGTTCCTCAAATTTCCCTTGTTTAGAAAGATACTACTCATACTAGATTAGGGCCCATGTTAGTGACCTGTCGCTCAGCGAGGGGTTAAGACTTCAGCCTATGGCTAGATGAGAGATACAGTTTAACGCACGTGCTCTCACGAAAGCTTTTGCAGACAGATCTAAGCTTGTGTCAACATTGTCACAGGAACAGCCTCTCTGGGCCCACCTCATGCCTTCACCACCAGAGGAACACCTCTCCCCCTCAAGTCTCTGACACCCTGAGACCAAATTCCTATCTCCAAGAAACGTAACTAGTCCCATGGAGCGCTGCCCTGCCTCCCACAGCCCCACGCCTGCCAGCCTCTGTCTCCCTTTGGGAAGACAGCTGTTGAAACTACCCTGCACAGGGCCCAGCCTGCCCTCTTCCAGATGACAGGCCGACACAACAGTCATATTTCCTTCTGTGCCTGTCTGCTGTTCCCAGGGGGGCTTCGAACACCTGTAGTTCCCAGCTTTCCTCAGGGAACTTTCCCTGGGGCAAAGCTTCTGGCTTTGCCTTCAGAAACTGGCCTGACTGCATGAGGCTCAGAGACACCCACGCGGCCTCTGCTCTGGAACAAGCCCACCCCTCCACTCACATTCCACCTCAGGACTGGCCTGGATGTTCCCTTCTGAGTGACAGACCCACTCCTCCCTCTCCACCTGCCAGTGGGCCGTGGTTCTCCTGGTGCCTATGGAGCCACCTGTGGTATAAGTCATCCACGCCTGTCAGACTGCAACTGAGCTTCCATTTACAGCTTCTTATTATGATGGTCCCAACCTCCAGGAGAGGTTGTGTCTAGTTCAAAATCCTTCCACTAAGACTTTCAACTGATGGCAGACACCAATAATTCTTCCTAAACTGTGCCTCATTTTTTTTGTTTTGTGGTTGGTTGGTTGTTTGGTTGGTTGGTTGAGACAGGGTCTCACTTTGTAGTTCAGGCTGGTCCTGAACTCAGTCTCAAGCTCAGCAATCCTCCTGCCTCTGCCTCCCAAGTGCTGGGATTACAGGAATGAGCCGCCACACCCAGCACTGGGGTGGGTGCTTCTGATTGCTGGTGGGTGTGAGTCACCACACCCAGTATTATTGTATGTGGTTACCTGGGATCGAACGCGGGCCCTTGTACTTGCAGGGCAGGTTCTGGAACCACTGAGCTAAATCCCTGGCCCTGTGCCTCATTTTTTTATTCACACCTTCCTCAGTCCTAAGGATTTGTGCCCTTTAAATCAGCTCAGAGTGCCAGCCCCAGGCTCCCCTGTGAGGAAGGACCCAGCCTCATGGCGTGGCCTGGTGTTCCCATTAGGACTACTTCTGTTGAGTGGGCCTGGCTTTCTGTGGTTCTTCTGGTGCTCTCCTTAGAAGAAGTCCAAACCTTCCCTCTTCCTCAGAATTCTTTCATTAGATGGCCTCAGAATACCTAGGTGGGGGCTTCCTTTTAACCTTCCTAAGGGAAACATTCCCATAAATATTTTATCAACAGCCTAAGCTACTCCTTCTGAGGCCTTCCTGTCCGACAAGCTGAACTTACTCCATGAGAACTTCTCAAGAAGATCTTGCTCATATGGCAAGAACTCAGCAAAATGACGTAGACACGTAATTGTCCCAAATGTTAGACAGCGTCACCATTAGTGCTTTAATGAGGGCGCCATGTTTGAAATCACAGCTGGGGCTGGGATTTAGCTTAACAGCACAACATCTCCTTGAGAATTGTGAAGTCCTGAGCTCGATCCCCAGGACCAAAAGCAAAGAAAAAGAAAAGGAAAATGACATGTGTTGCCAGGGCACCATCTACAGTGGGGACAACCCAGCTCCTCTCCCTGAGAAGTCCTGTTTTGGGAAGGTCAGGGCTACTCCCAGGCTTCAATTCTGCCTTCTGAGCCACCTTGTTCTGCTAAAGCTTCTTCCAGGGGAACCAACACTGAGAGTTGTCTTGGTATAAAGGAATCCAGCCATTCTTGCTGAAACTTCTTTTTAAAAACTCCTTCCAAATCGACAGTTATGCCACTGTCACTAAGGCCACCCCAACTTCTAATGCGTGACCACTGCCCTCAGAGTTTCGGGGTCCATGTGGCTCCTTCCCAGACTTTCAGTGGCCTCACTGGGCAACAAACTCCGCTCTCTCCAAGACTTGATGGCCAGATGGCCCGACCTGCTCCTAACAGGGTCCTGTCTCCAGCTGTCTACCCCACTGTGCCTGTTCAGTTTTTCAACACACCAGTTACCTCAGAGATTTCTAGTGAAACCTGCCCACACCTTCCCACTAAGAAGTCCCTCTCCGCTGTTGACTAGAAATACAGGACACAACCACCCTTGTGGAGCGGGTATATAGGGAGTCGCTTAGAGGCCATCGCTGTTGATATTGTGACTGTGTGTGAAAGTACACCCACTTATGTGGAGTGTTCATCTGGTCTGAGCCACTTCTGTGGAGAGTTTCCCCTGTGGGGACATTCCATCCTTCCCCTTCTGGTTCCTTTGTAGAATGGGCCCAATTACTGCCACAGAGAACGTTCCTTGTCCTATGGACCCAATTAGTTGAACACTTCACTCTGTGGGTCGTGCTCGGCAAAGCCCTTAGGTATTCCTGTGAAGATGTCTTCTTCTGAGTGAGGCCCACATATTTTCAGGGGGCAGCTTTCCTGCTGTGTGGAGAGTCCCACTTGTGTAACAGTCACACATTCATTCGAGACCCAGCTAGTCTCTCTGGAAGCTTTTTGTCCTTGCCACAGGTTTGGCTTATGCCTACCAGGCACCTCCTTCCTCACAGATCCTAGTTCTGCAGAGCCAGAAAACCCTATTCACGTCCTCCCACCAGTGTTTCCTGACTTAGTGATCTTGATCTCCTAAATGACAAAGGCAGTGTGAAAGAACCCAAGCCAGTGCCCGGACCCAAATGCAACTCAGCAATGGCTTCCTGGTGCCTCCCTTCCTGGGAAAATATTACTAATCAGTAACACTCACTGAGTTCTGCCCATGTGCCAGTAATATGCAGAGGGCTGTACAAGCATTACGCTACTCAGTCCTCATGATACACATTTAGCAAATAAGAAATGAAGGTGTAGAAAAATTGTGGAGCTTACCAGAAGCCAATACCTAGTGGGTGATAAAGGTCTAACTGAGTCCAAGTCTTGATCCCTCACCAATATCTCCTGAAAATACCCAAAGAAAATCAAATGACCTTTTCTCCCAATGTTTTTACAGCCTATGAACTTCAAGAGTGCCCGGACCCAGAGCCTTTTGCAAATGGCATTGTG
The DNA here is from genome assembly GCA_004026965.1 of Petromus typicus. Classification (NCBI taxonomy): domain Eukaryota; kingdom Metazoa; phylum Chordata; class Mammalia; order Rodentia; family Petromuridae; genus Petromus; species Petromus typicus. The sequence continues at coordinate 21,403 of PVIR01012031.1, read as the reverse complement.
AGGGGAGCCGGCTACAATGTTGGACAATCGGTGACCTTTGAGTGCCTTCCAGGATATCAGCTGATTGGTCACCCTGTCCTCACATGTCAACATGGCACCAACCGGAACTGGGACCACCCCCTACCCAGGTGTGAAGGTATGTCTCTCCATCACCCCTGGTGATTTTTCCTGGGGTGGTGACAGAGACAGAGTGGCCCCACATTCCACACTCCCAATCCCTCCATGGGATCACCCATCCTGAAACCTGGCCCATCGTCTTTTCACGTGGGTGTCACTGTTCTGAGGCTGGCAGAGGCCCCAGCTGACAGCCCTGAGCCAGCACTAGGGAGAATCTGATGGAGATGTGGCCTGACCATAGCCAAGGAAAGAAAAACTCAGCCTTTGGGGAGAGCTCACCTGAGGGAAGGAAGTCTCCACATGAGAGTACAGTTCCCAGTGGTATGTCAGGGGTGAAAGGGAGAGTTCATCTGGCATCTTCCCAAAAGAAAACAAAACGAGGCCTCTTTGCAAGAACCTTCTTGTTCCCTTCCTTCCCTCGCCCCCCTTATTCTCTCCTTCCTACATGTGTCTGGAGACAGCTGGATTGACAACATCAGGGGTCTCAGAGTCGCACTTTCCAGTGTCTTAGTCTTAAACCAGAACCAGCAGGAAGATGCCACAAGGCTCCGCTGCCTCTTTCCCCTTCTGAACACACTATGTCATTTCTTTTCTCTTTTGATCCTGCTGGCCAAGTGTTTTTGTTGAAGAGAAGCTGAAATTTGTCTTCAAACAGGAAGCAGGGGCAGTAACCCAGGAGGAAGTACTTAGCTGTGGCATCCAACAATCCCAGCTCCATTCCTTATCTGTCTGATTGGCAGTTTCTTCCTCAGTAAAATGGGGTCTTCCCTGAAAGCTGGAGGATTCCACAGGGAACTCACAGGATTCACCCTCCAGAGAGAAAGAAACCTTGTTTACAGCACTGAGATATCCTGAAGTTGGCATGTAATTTCTAAAACTATTAAATTGCACCTTAGGTTTTCAGGACTATCCTGTGCATAATTGATTGCTGTGGAGTTGCTAGGTGGTCACATGTTATGTGACAGGCTTTGTCGTGGACTTTTTCCCCTTGATCCCCTTCTTTTTCCTTGTTTGTTTTCTTATGATGCCACAGGAGGAAAGAGCAGCTCTTTCCCAGTCTGCCCAGACTCTTTTCACCGTACATGCTTGCTTTTCTGTCACCTTCCTACCAGCTTCTATGGTCATCTCTTCTTTGCCTCTTAAATGGTATTATATTTGGAGCTTTGTTCTAGACTAGTGGTGGCTAGTGCTGCTGCCAGTTGTTATCAATGAAAGCTCTAAAAGGTTTGCTGTTCTAGACTATCTTCTTTCTCTCTTCCACGCTCACTTCCTGAAACATGCCCTGTCTCACAGCCCTTCCCAGGCACTGAGCGCCAGTCTCCTATGTGGAGGGGTGGCTGTGCTTCTGCGCATGCTTTCAGGGTGAATTTGTGCTCATGGGGATCCTGCCTTCTGCCTGAGAGCTACTGGTCATTCCTTCTCCTCTGTTTGAGCTGCCCCATCACGTCTCTAATTGATGCCCCACATCAGCTGGAAACACTCCTTACTGTGGATCCAGAAATGTGGAGATGGTTTGGGTCCCACATCTCTGTCCATTCTCTTTCCTGGTAACTGATTCTGAACACCATGGGGCCTTCCATCCTCTTCATCCCCAGTCTAAAGCCTGGGTCTAAACGGGAGCGCTGCTTCTGGGGAACAGGAGAGATGATCACACCGTTGTAGTGTGTGCTTCCTCTAGAAGCAAGATACTGGGCCAAATGTCTACTTATCCTACCCTTCTACATGGTAGGCGGTGACTCTACCGCTGAGCTGCAACCCCTGCCCTGAGCCACCCATTTTTTATGTATCATTAAAGCACAGTCCTGTGAGGTGCATTCTTGGGACTGTCTTACATGTGAAGAAATGGAGATTCAGAGGCTAAGGCTGTCCAAGGTTATCTAGTCAGAGTGGTTTAGCTGAAATTTGAACTCAGCTTCAGCCTCATCACAAAAAATCATCAACTCTAAGTCAGTACCAGACATACCATTCTAGAAAGAACAAACCAAAGAAAGACAACATGTTTCATAATCTCAGCTCAGCCTATCAAAGTATTGCAGCCTTGACTCTACTATTTGCTCCTCCCTTTTCCTAGGAAGAGGGTAGCTTCTGGGTACCCTTCTTTCTTAGCAAGCCTCTTCTAGGAGAAAGGGGACAGAGGTCCACAAAGATGCCTATAGGAACAGTGGAGAACTAGCCAGGGAATGAGGCATTGGCCTGGTGGGTGGAGCCCAGCAGAGCTGTTCTGAGCTCGCTTACCTCACACTCACCCTCCCTAACTTCCTTGGCAGGATTCTAGGCCCTGGGGTATGCTAGGAAGTCCTCTGAGTTCTTGGTGGGTGAGATCTCCAGTGCTCATCTGTCTGTCTGTTTCCTCCCTGGCAGTCCCCTGTGGCGGGAACCTCACCTCTTCCAATGGCACCGTGTACTCCCCTGGGTATCCCAGTCCATACTCCAGCTCCCAGGACTGTGTGTGGCTGATCACTGTGCCCATTGGTCATGGTGTTCACCTCAACCTGAGCCTGCTGCAGACAGAGCCCTCTGGAGACTTCATCACCGTCTGGTAGGGCCCGGTGCCACATCAACAGGCAATTAGAAAGGAGTGTGAGAGGGGCTCCACACTGGGTTACAGATCCGCTGCAGTTAGCCATGATTCTTGGAAGGGCGAGGCCTGGGAGGCACGAGTTCCCCACCTGCGGCTCTCTAGGGGCATGTAAAGAGTGAGTGTGGTACACAGGCCTTACTCAGTATTTCCAGGATTCATGTACCCAAGATAAGCTAACCAGACTAATGGAAGAGGCTTGGGGCAAAATTGTGTGAAGTTCCTGTGCTAACCCCAGGCTGGCCCAGTGCTGAGCAACAGAACTTCCCACGCTGATGAAAATGTCCAGTGTCCGTACTGTCCAACGTGGCAGCCACCAGACACATGCCACAGAGCACGTGGATGTGACTAGAGTGACTGAGAAGCTAAGTTTTACATTGTATTTAATTTGAATGAACCTAGATGTAAAAAGCCACATGTGGGCAGGGGCTTCTGAACTAGACAGCTTAGCACTGAATCATATAGTTATATATAATGAGTTGATTTTAAAATAAGAATACAAATTATTAGTTGATAAGTACAGTTTCCTAGATAGGGTTTTTGTTTCCAAACTATAATATTTAATTGATGTAGGAGATTCCTATACCTCAGATTGAAAAGATCTGAGATAAGAACTGCAGCCTTGCTCCATGTAAGCTGCTTTGAACCTCCTGGCAGGGCTGGGGTAGTGAAGATCAGGTGGAAGAGGAGTTTGTGTGAATGAGTCTCACCCATTCCACTGACCCTGCTGGAAGATGGAACTGAAAGAGACCCAAGGGAGGTGTTTGGATCACTAGGAAAAAGTGTTGGGTGCAAGAGGAGTCACAGCCACCCACTCCAGGTCTCCCTCATGGCAGTTGGTGGCATTAGGGGGAGAGGCAGCCATGATGGCTGGTGACATGCTAGAACCTTCTTTCCTGCACACAGGGATGGGCCACTGCAGACAACTCCACAGCTCGGAGTCTTCACCCGAAGCTTGGCCAAGAAGACGGTGCACAGCTCAACCAATCAGGTCCTGCTTAAGTTCCACCATGATGCGGCCACTGGTGGGATCTTCGCCATCGCCTTCTCTGGTCAGTGTGGCAGTTTGATGTGGTGGGAAGGGCAGGTTCCAAAGTTACAGCTGGGCTTGACCCCTGGCTCTCACAGTCACATGGCTTTGAGTAAGCGGATAGTCTATCTGAGACTTCGAGTCCCCAAAGTAAGAGACAGACCAGCCTACATGAGCATTCACAGCTCCCAGTGCCACTCCTCCTTGAGATATAGCTGGGAAGAGCCACGTGAGGTCCACCCAGTCACATCGACTCACCTGTTCCCCACCTTGTCACTTAGCACTTCCAAGAGGACAGCCCCCTCCAAAGGGATCTAAAGCCTCTCTGACTCTTCAAGGAATACTGTGTTCTTGGGCACAAGTGAAGGTAGCACAGCGTCAAGGGGCGTGCACGTGCCCAGAGGTGTGGGTCCATACTCATGGCCACCTCTTCCTTCCAGAGTCCAAAGTGAGTCGTGGAGCTCGTTATCTTCTGATGCATATGAAGCACCTATCACCTAGAAAAGTCAGGGATTCTTTGTGGGCTTGTACCCTCTCTAGAACGAGTGCCATGTTTACAGTTTACAGAGCGCGTATTTGAGCTGGACTTCAAGAAGCCTGGACTTTATTCCCTGTTTCACCTTGGCCAGGGGTGTGTAACCCTGTGTGACTCCCCTGCTTGCCATCTCCACTTCTGTTCTATAAATTGCTTGGAGTCTGTGACCTCTATATCCGTGACATATAAGGTAGATTATCATTACCCCTACCTTATAAAGGACAAAGGACAAAGGGATAAAGGAAGTTTCCAGAACGTGGGGACAGAATCAGGAACCGCACTCAAGTCTTCCGGTTTTGCAGGATCCGCTCTTGCAGGACTGTACGGAGAGTGCATCCTGTGTGCACTGAGAGAAACTTAAACAACTTTAGCCCAAGCCCCTGGAAGAGGCAGTGATGGAGAAGCAACAAAAATGCAAAGGCCATAGACAGAGCCCAGAGTGAGTCCAGAAAGGAGACAAGACTCTTGCCGTCATCCCTGTTGGCCTCAGTACTCTGGTTTGACTTACTTTTCCCCCTAGTAACGTGATCCAGGCCTTGTGACAGCTCATTTCAACTCTCTCTGACTTTCCCCTAGAGTGATAAAAATGTGGATTCCAAAGTCACAACTTTGTGTTCAGAGCTTGACCCTGCTACCCATGAGCTATGTGGCCTTGGGTCTCTCATCTCTCCTGGGATTCAATTTCATTATCAAAGAAAGGGAAGAGCCAGTGTCAGAGCTAACTTGGATAATGCATGAAAGTCACTAACTCCTGGTGTAGAGTATAAAAGATACTCAATAAGTGGCAGTTGTAATGTCATCCTCATCGAGGTTGTTATTATTATGCAGTATTTAGTTATCCACAGCCCGAGGGGACAGTACCTTGCTCACCTGCCTGCTCCCATTCTTAAGCCCTCACCTGTGCCAGGACCAGGTGAAGGAGGCTGGACAGCCCCGGGCCACTCTCCCCTGCTGTTTTCCCAAGTTCCTCGGGAGCACACTTGCTTCCAGATGCATCTGGGTCACTGAGTTCTTCCTCCTCTCATAAAAGACATAAGACCCTTCATGTGATCTGATCATCTTCTCCTGAAACTCATACGTTGCAATCCTAACCCACCAGGTGATATTAGGAGGTGAGGTGTTTGGGAGGTAACCGCGTCGTCTGGGTACAATGTACGGATGAATGAAGTTGATGCCCCTATTGAAGAGGCCTAAGGGAGACTCTTCTCGGTCCTTAAGGTCTGGTCACAGTGAAAAGACATGAGCCCACAGGAGGCCTCAGCAGACAGTGAATCCTCCACCACCTGTTGGACTTCCCAGCCTCCAGCACCATGAGAAGTCAATTACTATCACTTATAAGCTCCCAGTCTGCAGCAATTTGTTTTAGCAGGCTGAAAAACAAAAACAGTCCTCGGTACCATCTCTAACCATGTGCCAAGGCCTCACTGACCAGAGGGATAGCGAGGCCCTGGTGCAAGAGAGCAGTAGTACGGAGTGCAGGCCAGGGTGCTCCAGTAAAAGGACACTGTCCTCAGGCTGAGCAGAGATCGGGACATCCCTGTGATGGCTCAGGGAACTTTGACAGGTTGTGGAGATTATCATATGTATATGCGTGTGCGTCACATGTACACACAGTTTAAAGAAGACTAAAACGAGTGCCATCATGACCCAAAAGAAAAGAGCACCTTGGAATTCATGTTCCTTCTCAGTTCCTTCTCAGCTTCCTTACCCCTAAAATTAACCATGGCCTGGAAAACTGGATGACGCCATCATTACTTTTTTTTGTTCTTTGATTCCATACGTGTCTTTCTCTAGTTGTTTAACTTCCACAAGTCACTTCCATGACATAAATGGACTCATTCTGTAAATGTCTGTTTTCTGCTTCTGTAACAAAATACCTCAGGCTGGGTGAAGGGTAAAAGGGTTTGTTTAGCTCATGGTTTTGGAGGCTGAAGTTCCAGCAGTGAGCAGCCCCATTGGTTCAGACCCTAGTGAGGACCTCATAGCCGATGGCTTCACAGCGGGGCGCTGCAAATGGTGAGCCAGGAAGCAGAGAGGTTCCAGAGCCAGGCCCGCTGTGTCTGTGACGACCTACCCTCATGAGACCTCACTGATCCAGGAGTTACCTTACTCCCTTTCGAGAGCAACAGTAACCAAATCACCTTCTATTAGGCTCCACCTCCTAGAAATGCTACCACCTCCCAGCTTTCCAACACTGTTGACCACGCTTTGAGATGGACCTTTGGGAAAATAACCACATCCAAACCTTAGCAGATATTTCTCTGTGACCTTATTTTTTCACCAAAATTAAAATTTTAAAACTCATGCTGATGCATGAGACAATTCATTCCCCATTTCGGAATACTGTATAATACTCCGTTACCAGAAAATGTAGTTGTCTGTCTGACCTACTGTTAAGGAAAATTCAATTTCTTTTTTTCTAACAATATGAATGTTATTGTGCGTTTTTTCTTATGAACATGTATAACAGTTTCTCTAGAGTACAAATCCACCCAGGATTGTAAGGTTTTTAAGTATTAATATATTCAGACTCATTAGATAATGTAAAATTCATGCTACAAAGTGATTAGAACCATTTACAGTCTTCCCAGAAACCAAGGAAGTGCTCGCGTTGCTGTGTGTCTCTGCAAACACTGGGTTTTATCTGATGTTTAACTTTTTACCAATCTGATGGATTCAGGAAAAAGCATCTCACTCTTAGGTTAATGACTGATCATCTTTTATATCTTCATTGAGTCTCTGTGCCTCCTGCTCTGCACAATGCTTACTCTCCATGAAGCTGTGCTCCTCAGAGGAAAGAGATAGCAAACAAGCAAATGAATAATTAAGTCTTTGCAACTGGCAATCAGGACTGTGAAACAACCAAGCGAAAGGCTTTGCTGGCAAACAAAAAGGCAGAGAACTCAACTTCCTGTAGAGTGACTGTGGCAAACCTAAGAGGTGCTATTTGAGACAAGAGCTAGAATGGGCAAAGGTAGGAGAATGTTTGCCTTCTATTGGCAAACATCAGCCCTAAGGATCAATAAGCAGAAAGGAAAAAATTATTGTGTTAGCCAGCTGTTTAGCACTGTGACAAAATACCTAGAAAAATAACTTAAAGGTAGAACGGCATCAGGCATGGTGGCATACTTTGTAACCCTGCACCCTGGAGGCTGAGGCAGGAGGATTATAAGTTTGAACCCAGACTGAGCAACTTAGTGACTTAGCAAGACCCTGTCTCAAAAATTAAGGAGGGAATGGCAGATAGCTCAGTCTGAAGGCTGGTATCTGTACCTGCTGAGCAAGAGAAATGGGAAACCACTGAAGCCTGGACCACTGTGGCAGAGGAGGGAAAGGAATCCACACAGAAGTGCCACTTGACCGTTAAGTTGAAGGCCATGAGGGGTGAGACAGTATCTCAACAAGGGGCACAGGGGACAGAGCTCTGACCAAGATGAGCAGACATCTACATGGAGCTCAAGACCCAAAGCATAGTGCCAAGGGCGTCACAAAGGGCCAATCCAGCAAGGGAACCAGGGCCAGATGGTGAGGAGGGAGGCTGGCAGGAGAGTGGGGCTTGCTTCCACCAGAATGATTAGCCAAATAAATTAATAGACGAAGGCTTTTCACTGTCAGAAAGGAGGCTTAGAAATATTGAAAGAACCCCCAGTGGGGTGAGACCGTTTGAAAGCTTATCAATGTAAGCTTATGTGTTTCAAGATATAGAGGATAAGGAGGAGCAATTTAAATTTAGGGAGGTTTGGAACAGAGTCTCCCCTGGTAGCAGTGACAACCTGTAGCACCAGATCTTGGTTTCTAAATAGTATCATCCACTAAAACAGACCAAGGCTTCTTGAAAAAATGGCTGATCTCAAGGCTGGGACAGAGAAAGTACAAGATATACTAGAAGTATCTGATGGCAGAAAATAAGAAAACACTCAAGGAATGACAGAGACAAGTCCAAAGGATGCAGAACATAGCTTGACAGGATTCCTGTTAACCAGACTGGAGATCATTTGAACACCAAAGTTACTAATACAGTAATAAGAGTAACAAATCTCAGTGTATTGTCACATGCCTGTAATCACAGCTACTCAGAAGGCTGAAGCAAGAGGATCATGGGAAACCAGGCAACATAGGAAGACCTTGTCTCCAATAACTACAAAAACAATAGCCACAAATGGAAACCTATTGAATAAAACAGCACACTACATTTATACAGACATAAATTCACAGTTTTATGTGAACAGGATATTGACACAGTTTCAAACTTCTTCCTTTATAACAACTACAAAACGAAAAAGAATAGGTTTAGAGCGGAGATACCACCTATCAAGTGATCCCAAAAGGTGTCGTCAGAAACAAGACACACTGAGGACACACTGGCTGAGAGGAACCAAAGAAAAGACCCCAGTGTCCTTTCTGTGACCACCCAGTCAAAGATGTACTGCCCAGGCTGGATCTAAGCAAGAGGAGACATGTGACAAAGCTATGTTGAGGGCCACACAACAAATCCACTGTGTGTCTTCTTCCAAAGGGTAAAAGCCACAAAGGTCAAGAGAAGACTTGGGAACTATTGCAGACTGAAGTACACTATGGAGATATGACAGCTAATGGGAGGCGTGACTTGATCCGGATCCTTGTGCTGCTCAGGACCTTCCTAGAACAAGTGGAGATAGCAGCAGTAGATCGGGGTTCATTTCCCATTCTGAGAGTTGTTTTGTGGTTAGACAGAAGACAGTGACTGTAGGAAATACACACTAAAATATTCTGGGGTTGTGGGGCATTGTTTTGACATTTATTTTCTAATGGTTCATGGAAAAAAGGGTTTTGTAACAGACTTCCAGCTTTTCCCACACTTTGTGACTTTTCAAAATAAGTTTTATTCACAAGGAGAACTACATAATAAAAAAGATAAAAAAGAAATATAATAGCACAATTTAAATCAGCATAAGAATCGGCAGACAATGAAACATCACTGGAGAAAAACAACTTGGAGAAGTAGAAGAAAAACCTGATTATGTCTACAAGAAGAGGGAGAAGAACAAAGACTTGAATGGGATCAGAAGAATCTGGTCACTAGGAAATCCAGGGGGGAAACCCAACACAGAGACAGTAAAAAGATATGAAGGGAGCCGGGGATCTAGCTCAGTGATTCCAGCGCCTGCCTGGCAAGCGCAAGGTCCCAAGTTCAATTCCCAGTACCACACAACACAGTGCTGGGTGTGGTGGCTCACACCTGTAATCCCAGCACTCGGGAGGCAGAGGCAGGAGGGGCAGAGGCAGGAGGAATGCTGGGAGTTTGAGGCTCACCTGGGCTACACAGTGAGTTCAGGGCTGCCTGAAGTACAAAGCGAGACCCTGTCTCAAAAAAAAAAAGACATGAAGAAAGTTAAATGTATGGAAGTGAAGAAAAATTTTCTTAGATTAAAAAAAACTGCATATACAGAATAAAAGAGGTGACTATATGACAGAAAAAATAAAAAACAGAGTGGCCATCTTTTCAAACTGTAAGAATGGAGAGTAGGAGAAATCTACTAGAATCCAGATGGAAGAAGTTTCCTTTAAAGGAACCAAACTAGGCTACCCTCTGGTTAATTTTTATCATAAAAGGTGCAGAAAAATAAAACAGACATTTCTGTAGATGTGTAGTGGGAAAAAGAAGTTGGGAGCCTTGCGTCTGAAGGGAAGAAGTGGCCCTGCAGCACTCCAGGAGCTTAGCCACGAGGCCGCTCCTGGCCCAGGCTGAAGCGCGGCTCCAAGGCCTGACCACCTGAGCAGGAGCGAACCGAGGACTCAGGTAGAGAAAGTGTACGAAAGAAGAGAGCAGAGGAGAAGCACTGGTACTAGCTAAGCCTAAAGTCTAATCACCGAAAATACAAAATCAAAGGGGAATACAAATACAATAATTCTTAAAACGTTGGAAATTAGTATTTCCAATTTTATATTAACAGTTGATGGGAGGATAGGAGAATGTCCTTGTCCTTCATGAAGGTCAAATCTAGTAGATGTCATTTGATTACTGGCTTTGATAACTAAAGAATAAGGACTTCAAGTATATATTACAGTCACTAATTAATTTACACGAAGCATAGTATTTCAACTTCACTAAAAGAAAATAAGAAATACAATGTAACTCTAATATAAAAGGTAGAAACCCAAGGCAGCTCCTAAGAAACAAAAATATAGAAAGTACAAAATAAGATGAAGCAGTAAAATAAAACCATTCACTAATTGAGAAAAATGGAAGCTTCTTAGAACCCAATTCCCTGCTTTTAAGAAAATCTTAAATTTGGCTAAATAATGTCCAACTCCACTTTCTGTGCCAGGTACATGACTAAGACAAAGAAACACAGCTTAGAAATAAAAGGATGCGCATGGGCTATAGCTTGATGGCACAGCACTTACCTGGCATGCTCAAGATCCCGGATTGAGAAACACAGTGCTGATAGATGTCTATCAGATAGATAGACAAACAGACAGACTGACTGACTGACAGATAGATAGATAGAACCAAGAATGTATTAGAAAAATAAACAACAGTAACAGTTTTTTAGATACATAGTCTAAAGCAAAAAGCATTAAATGGTAAAAGTCAATTATTTAATATAGAGAATGCTGTAATCTAATTTTTTTCAGAAGTAAAGACTGAAGCTGGGCAGTCACAGTTAGCTACATCTGCAGTCTTTTTTCCCTCTAAACCAAAGTATTATGGTTTGGATGTGAACCGCCCCCCGCCCCAGGTCTTGTGTTTGAAGGGTAATGGGGTAAGGAAGGGCACGGGTGATATTCGTGGATGATATTTCTACAAACAAAAATAGTGTTACAAATAAAACTAAGCAAATAACAAGCTGAAAATGTAATTAACAGGTTAAGATCAATCTTGACTCTCCACAGAGTGCCTCAAATTTTTAATAAAATAGAGGCAAAGGCTATGAATAGATCATTAAGACGATAAATACAAAAAGTCCATTAATATATGAATAATGTTTAACCTAAGTAGCTACCAAATGCCAATTGAAACCAAACAAATGCTAGAGTTTGTTGTTCATGTTGACAAAGACTGAGGTAGATGACTATCTCCCCGCCCAAGCCGGAAGTCCTGGAAGGGCGGGCTGCGTGAGTGTGGTTTATTTCCGCATCATCTGCCTGGAGGAGGTGCCTGACCCTCGGGGAGCTCCCCACAGGAAACCTCTCCGTGAATGCGTTGACAAAAGAAAAATGACGCCTGGTGCTGGGGAAAGCATCGTCCATTGACAGTATCCGTTCCAGCAACTTTCCTAGAGAGAAAAATGGAAACACACTTCCTGTGGACGCACGGTCCTCCTAGTTCCTGTTAAATCAAAATTAAACTTGCTTGGCTGCTCCTAGAGTCCCTCTTAGGTTTTAAAACTTACACTTCATAAAGCCTATGCATCAGTGTGACACTTTGCAGCCAACATCTGTCTAAAAATTTAAAGTCAGGCTCCTGAAGCATAATACAGTATTTTAAGTAAAATTGTACACAGGAAAAGTGCCAGTTTACATTCCTCCTGCAGTTAGTACAAGGTCACATCCCCTCTGAATGTTTGGAAAGGACCTCCGATTCCACCAGGGGGTGTGTGTATGTCTCAGCCTCTTCCAGCTGAGAGGAGTTACACTGGGCTTTCCAGCGCCACGCACCGGTCCTGAGCACATTCCCACTGTGACCCGCATATTTGTTCCTTATTTCTCCATAATGTTTACAACAGGAAACACCTAAAGACTTACAGTGGAGAGAGTTCTCACGATACATGGAGTGTGTGTGGTACAGGCTGCAGTGTACGTGCGCCGTGATGCACCCAGCCATGTTTGGTAGCATCTGTGTAAATTGTTGGGTGATCACAAAGCAAAGCTTTAAGTGTTCAGCTTCCAGGTTATGGTTTACTCCACACAGGTAAATATTTTATTGTGTTTTAATTTCTCCTGGATTTTGATGAACAATGAGTTAGAATCATTTCCCTCTTAAAATATTATGCAAAGGGACACTAATTAGCATCGGGTTTCCAGAATAGATTACTGACATTCAACAATTCTTGTAAAAGATTCAGTCATTTTCAGTTTTAAAAGAAAAAGAAAATCGTTAAAAAAAATTATGCACGTAAGGATTTCATCAGAGCTTTATCTTGAGTTGCTAAGTTTTGAAAACCTGAATCGTTAGCCATAGTGAATCTGTGAAATAATTTCTAGTAAATCTGCATGATTAAATCCTATGAGATTGTTTTAATCTTATTAATCTTGTTGAAAATTCATTACATGGGAAAATTCTTCAAATATAATAGTAATTGACAACTGTCAATACGAAGCACATACTAAACGATGCAAATTGGGGAAGAGAAAAAGACGTGCAGAGAATACACATCGCAAGAACTCAAGATGAGAAGTTAACAGCGTTCACTAGTTTTGAGAAGATAATGTATGAGTTTAATTTTCTTCCTGCTGTTTTCACAGAATAATCTGATTTTTAATGGTAGTACATTACATATATATTCAAATGTTATTTTTAAAGAACATAGCCAGGTTGAAGTGATTTGGGAAAGAAAAAATAACAAGAGAGGCAGGAGCAGGAGCACCAGTGGCAACTAATACTTATATAGCACTTCACTGCGCCCAGTATGAAACCCAAGCAAAAGCTCACACTGCCCACCCCAACCCCTTTCCCCACTCCCCTGCCCCTCCACTACCTCCCTCTTCCCCCACCCCCACCCCCTGCGCAGCACTCTGTCCAGGAAGGCTGACTCCCCTTTAGAAAGTCCACGGGGGGCTAGATATGCTTGGCCAAAGGTCAGAGGGAGGCAAGCTGACCTCAGTGTGTGTCGTGTCCACAGAGGCCATGCACAGGACGTAGAGGCTGAGTCCAGGGAAGAACGGTGAACTGGGGAGTAGCCAGATCTGGGTTCAAATCCTGTGTGAACTTAGAGAAATAACTTCCTGTTTTCAAACTGCACCACTCACAAGTAGGGTAAGAGCACCTCAGAGGGAATCAACTGCTGTGAAAATTAAGCGACCGCCTTCACAAGCCCCAATGTAAGGGAAGCCCTCTCCCCGCCAGTGCTGCTAGATGTCACTGGCTTCTTCTAGATCCTCCATCTTTTAGGGTTCATTATAAAATATACTTTCTAGGTTTTGCACTAAAAGCAGACAAAAAAGACAGCCAAAGATAAGCAAAATAGCCTTTGGCTAAACTTGCCCTGTATACAGATAAATATTCATTAATACAAAATCTATTTCACAAATGAGCGAGGAATGGGGAAGTGAAGATTTGAACCAATGACTGCGTGCCCGGAGGGTGGCGCTCTTACCCTGACTTGCGTTCTTCCATCTTTGCAGCATATCCACTCACCAAGTGTCCTCCTCCCACCATCCTCCCCAACGCCGAGGTCGTCACGGAGAATGAAGAATTCAACATAGGTACAGCCTCCCAAAGCCTCGAGGATCGAGGATCGTGAGCGGGGTCTGAAGGGGCAGGATGGGGGGGCGGGGGCGGGGCTCATCTCAGCCCCTCCCACCACCGTGCTGAGGGCAGCAAAGGACCCTGGGCAAGAAGAGTGTTTATACTCTGCCAACTCAGTTTGCACCCAAAACACACTCTTCTTTTAGGGAGCCGTAGGAAAAGGAGCTACGGAAGTCATTTTCCTTTGTGATTGCCCGTTGGCATGATATTGAGAAATCCATGTAAGACGTGATACATTTATGAGGATATGAAAATATTTGTGGTCTCAGCGAAGGTTAGCCATGGGAGGGAAGCTGTGATTGGAGGTGAGCTCCTTATGGAAACCTGAACAGAACAGGTCCCACTGTCTTGCCTAGAAGTGGGTTCTCCGGACACGGAAGGCTCGGCAGCCCCGCCCAGGCCGCTCCAGAGAATCCTCATGTGGATCTGTCTTGACAGGTGACATCGTCCGCTACAGGTGCCTTCCTGGCTTTACCTTGGTGGGGAATGAGATCCTGACCTGCAAACTCGGCACATCCCTGCAATTCGAAGGCCCTCCCCCGATATGTGAAGGTAAATGCCCTGAGCCCTGTCTGTCCAGCCTAGAGTTCCTCTCAGGCAAACCTGGGCTTCAGGACGCTTCTGAATGCAGCTGTCAGCTCAGTCCCCGCTCCGTAGAGTGAGAGTCCACCTGTCAATGTTGCTTAATGAACAAGGAAGTGAACGAGAAATAAGAGAGTGCTCCTGGCAGGGTATGTGCCCTCATCTGAGACCTGGGACTGATGTAGGCAGCCCAGAAGCCACAGTTGCCTTCAGCCCACTGCAAGACTTTGGCAAATCAGCCACCTTACCTGGCTGTCCCAACTCAGACCAAACCCAATACTGTCCACTCATGAGGCCTCTGGCCTATGGCAAGATATCCAAGTGCCCTGTGCAGTAGTTTGCTGTTTCATAAAATGAGGATAATGATACTACTGAATCCTATAGACTTATTTTGCAAAATTAAGTGAATTAATTATGTAAGTTACTTTAGAACAATGGCTGGTTCCACGTACTACTCTGTGTTGGCTGTTATTAGGTAATTAGTGCTACTCCTGTTTCTAGGGCTATTGCTACCAACAATAAATATTTAGTGCCCTATAAAGAAATATGTCAGTGTCTCTCCGTTTCTTGGAAAGCAAGACCAGAAGGGACCTGCAGTACCATTTGTCAGTAAGGGAGAAAAAAGCCGTAAGTCAAGGAGTTAGGCTACTGCGGTTCAGAGACAAGTTCTCTGTGTTTGGTTTAGCTGAGCCATTGTTTCTGAAGGCCACACAAACAGCTTTGGTGTCAGAAAGTTTCAGCCTTTGTTCTGGCCTAGAACCCCATCGGTTTGCCCCAGCCTCAAGTGTCTCATCTCTAGAGCTGTTTCTGTGCTTCCCTGGCCTCACTCTTACTGGTTTTACTCCCCATTCCTCTGGATTTGGTGTCATTCTTGCCTTTTTAGACTTTCTTTTAAATAACAGCCTCCCTGATATTTATAATTCATGAACAACACAGTTCATCCATTTAAAGTATACAACAACTCAATAGCTGGTTGTGTAGTCACAAGTTTCACAACCATCGCCATGATTAATTGTAGAACATGTCATCACTCCACAAGAATGCCCAAGCCCATTAACGGTCGTCATTTCCTTCCAACATTACAAACCCTAGACAACCACCAATCTCATTTTATCTTCGCAGACTTGCCTATCCTGGCCATTTCATATAAATGTAACCATACGATGTCTAGTCTTTAGTAACTGACTACTTTCACTTTAACATAGTATTTTCAAGTTTATCTGTACTGCAGTGTACATCAATATTTGCTTATTTATTACCAAATAATATTCCACTGTATAGATGCATGTCATTTTCCTGACCCATTTAAGCTGATTCTATTTTTTGGTTGTTACATATATTGCTGCCGTGGACATTCACTTGCCTGTTTTTGTATGGTTATGTTTTTGATCCTTTCAGTGTACATCTAGAAGTGAAATTGTTGGGCAGTATGATCACATTATATCTAATCATCTGAGGAACTCGAACCATTTTGTATTTCTACCAGCTGTGTATGAGGCTTCCAACTTTGCCACTTTCTTGCCAACATGTGTCATTATCTATCTTTTTAATTATAGCAATCCTAGTGGGAATAAAGTAGTTTTGATTTGCAGTTCCCTAGTGGTTAATGATTTTGAGTGTCTTATATATCTTCTGTTGAGAAATGTTGTCGTACTCACTTTCTTCATTGCTGGAATAAATACTCACAAACACACACAGTTTAGAGGAGGCGGTGAGGTTTATTTTGATTCACAATCAGCAGGAAGAGGATAATGAAGGGAAGCTGCCCCTATGGCAGCTAAGAAGCAGAGGGGAGGGGAAGCTGGAAGCAAGATATCCCTCTATATGCCTCCGAACAGGCCCCCAACAGCAGGTCAGCGGTGAACTCGGGAGCCAATCCAATGATGAGAATGGTGGCCCCGTGATCCATTCACCATCCAAACATCAGGCTTCGGGGTACACATGCCAGATTTAAATCCTGGAGCCAGGTATGGTGGCGCACTCCTGTGATACCAGGATGTAGGATCCTCCTCCAAGGTAGGAGGATCGCCATGAGTTTAAGGCCTGCCTGGGCTACACAGGGAACTCAAGGCCATCTTAAACTACTTAGTGAGACTCCGTCTCAAAAAATACAGATCTAAGTCATAACAAATGTCTGTTCATGTCCTTTACCAATTTTTAAAATTATACTTATTATTGTTTCAGCGTATTATACATTATAAATAAAAATCCTGTATGTTTTACTTGAAAATAGTTTCCCTCAACTTGTGAGTCATCTTTAGTTTTTCTTGATAGGTTCTTTGAAACACAAAAGTTTTTAATTTGATGATGCTAAATTAATGTTTTTTATTTGTTTTCTTATTCTCTGGGTGTATTATTTAAGAAATTATCTAGTCCAATGTCAAGAAGATTTACATGTTTGTTTTCTTCCAATAATTGACAATTTAAAGTCCTACTCTTGGACCTTTGATCCATTTTGAGTTAATTTTTACGTATGGCATCAAGCAGGGGCCTCACTTTCCTCTTTTGCAAAGGGAGATCCACGTGTCCTAGTGCCACTTCCTGAAAGCTATGTTAGTCCTCCAACTTTTTTCTCCCTTGTCAAGGTTATTTTGATAGTCTGAGTCTTTTGAATGTCTACATGAAGGTTAAGGTCAGACTGTCAGCACCTGCAAAGGACTCTGGTAGAATCAGAAAGGACTAAGTTGAATTTATAGGTCAATGTGAGTAACTTTGGCTTCTTACAAACATTGAGTCTTTTTCCCACCTGTGCCCATGGAATGTCTTCCCACACATAGTCTCTTCCTGTACACCTTCCTCTACTCCTTGGCTAATTCTTTGCTGCTTTGGCTAGACACCTTGTCCATTGAAGTCTTAATGCTGTGTGACAGGGATAAACCATTATTCTGAGTTCCCAGAAGCATGCCTCTCACTATGGTAACATGCAAGATTTGGTGAAGATTTTAAACCTAGGAACACCAGAAATTCAAGAATATCAATACAAAATTGTAGCTAGAAACGTGTCATTCATCCTTGGCATATAACAAAAATTTCAAAAAGGTATATAGAAAATACTTCCAGCAAAATTGATATCAGAAGAAAATAGAATTTCTTCTTCAATCGCTTCAAGTAAAGTGAATGTCAGAAGAAAATGGAATTTAAATCAGAACATATTTAAAGGGATAAGGAGGAATATTTCACACTAATAAATGTGATGTCCAGAATGATATATCGAGAGACTATGTTATATATGTGTATATTGGAGTACTTGGACTATTGTTGGGGCACTGAGGAAATGGTTTAGTCCTCAAAACTTGGCTTGGGGGTTCTCAACCAAACAAATGAAGATGGATTCAGAGTCCTGAAATTTGTTTTGTGCAGTCTGTTTGACACCGCCTTATGCCGCAGGACAGTGCACCATCCCACCACATGGGGCAAATCCCTCCTGAAACATGATCTTCCCTCTGCTTCCTGGAGGTCAGAACACCCAGTGCGCCTTCTTTCTGAGGTCCATCCTGACTGTCTCCCTTAATGGGACTTGCTTTGTTTTTTTTTTTTTCAGTTCTATGAATACCGATAATTAGGTCATTGCCACACCCAGCTGACACTTCGGTTCCTGGCTACAGTCATCATTATCATCATCATCATCATCATCATCATCATCGGCCTGTCTGTTCATTACAGGGCCACATTTCAGGCTTTATGTACATATTATCTCATATAGTATGGATTTAGTATAATAGAATATAACATCCTGTGAGGGAGGAGATGGAGAATCCATCACACAGAGGAAATAATTTATTGAAGACCACATAAATATTCCATGACAGAAATAGGCTCTCATCCAAGTGTTCTTGATCCCAAATCCATACACTACTGAAAAAGATAATATAGAACTTACCTCTATCCTCTCCTCTCTTGATAAAATCAAATCCGTTTTGTAGATTAACTCCTTTGGATTTAGGGCACCTTGGGAAGCCCTGCGATACTGTTGACACTGCCACAGAATCTGAGGTTGTGCCATGGCATGGAGCGGTGTCACGACTGGAACGGTGTCTTGCTCAGGTGTTCCTTAACACTGGTTTCCAGTAGTTGTCTTTGGCACCAGGGAAAAACCAAGGTGTTGACTGGTTCCATTGCTGCTCCGCGTACCCAGTATTTCTTTCTCTCTCCAAGTGCACTGCCCAACAAACGAGCTTCTGACGGACTCCACGGGTGTGATCCTGAGCCAGAGCTACCCCGGCAGCTACCCACAGTTCCAGACCTGCTCTTGGCTCGTGAGGGTGGAGCCCGAGTACAACGTGTCCATCACGGTGGAGTACTTCCTCAGCGAGAAGCAGTACGATGAGTTTGAGATCTTTGATGGTGAGTCAAGGGGCATGTCATCCTCCGCCACAGGCAGTGCAGACCTGCCTGCCCCAAACCCCCATGAGCCCACCCTGCGGTCTTCCTAGGAGGGCTGACCAGAGGCTCCACTATGGAAACCCCAAGACAGTGGGATCTGAAGGACTGTATGGCTGCTGCCTGGAAAGCAGCTTGGACCTGTTACAGAACCATTTCTTCCTATAGTCCCCACTTAAAGCTCACAACTTTGAAACATCAACTGATAAATGGTTCACGGTGGTACTCCCAAGTGGAGAGCATGACCTCACAGAGGTCTGCCTGGCATTCTCTTTCTCAGTGGTAGGAGGGAGAAAGGTGCGACAGTCCACTCTTAAATTGAGAGGGAATGTCTCCCTCCTAGAAATCTCACTGCGAACTTACACTCTGGGGCATGTGAGACTTAGAAAGGCATCTACACGAAATTTCCCTAGTGACTCATCTGCTCCAGTAAATGTAATGTCTTCTATATAGTGAACTAATACGCCACATGCTGCCAGATATCCAGCTGGCATCTGTCCCCTCACTCTGTATTATGACAAAAAGCTAGAGAATTTACACAGCTCTGATTCCAGAGCATGGCTATGTACTGCTGCTGCCTACTTCACACGACATCACGCTGATCCTCCTTTCTGGGGGACATAGGCACAGTGCGTTTCCAGGTCCACTGTGTATTGTACAACCAGGAGCACAGTATTCTGCACTAAAAAATATACAATATCTCGCTCAGATGCTACACCTAGGTTACTACTGGGCTAAGTTTTTACAGTGAGAGGGAACTGGGCCAAGACTCCATTAATTACCAACTTCAATCCACCTGTACCCTGCCCTAAAGGACACCTATGATTGTTTCAAATCTGCAGGTGTCAGCATCAATCCTCACCCTGTATCCAAACACCTTCACGATCCTCACCCTGTATCCGAACACCTTCACGATCCTCACCCTATATCCGAACACCTTCACAATCCTCACCCTGTATCCAAACACCTTCATGATGGTACTGACACATGCTTGCTTCCACAGCATTCACTTACCTAAGTAAATAATGGTGAGTCTTTGGAGAGGAAAGACCTGAAGGAATCACTGCTATCTCTAAAGTTTTATTGGGCAGGTTCCTTCTCTACAGGGACCTAGCCTATCCTTCAGCTAAGTGTCTGCAGTGGAGAATGAGCCTTGGCCTCAGTCTACACACTGGGCCAGGGATGGGGATTTTCCATTATGGGCACCCTTCCTCACACTTTGGTTATCTACTCATCATCTGTTCTGCTCATATATTCATCCTGGTTTTGGCCAACCATGGTCCTTAGGAGCACCATGCCTATAAGCTATCTCTGAAGTCCTGCAGTTCAAGCTCTCCAAGATGCCACTGTACCCTCCGTGCCCACTTGAGAATTATGCCAACTTTGTTTCTGGCTGTGAAGTACTTCCACTTGACCTCTGTATTCTAGGATCTTCTCATCCCCACCAATACTTGCAAGCCCTACAGAAACCCTGCATCCTTTTCAACATACACAGGACAGCTGTGACTCGGGGTCACTCGCCCCTCCTCAAGCACTGCTGGTTGCTTGAGTAATTGCTCCATCCTGAGCAGTAAGGTCAGCCAGCAAAGTTCTGCTCTCCCGATGGACCTATGCAAACATTCCCTTGCACTGAGCCTCCAAACACCTTCCTTTGTGCTTTGCCAAGCTGTCCAATGCCACTGCTCTGTTTGATGTGCTCCGTTACTTTGCCAACCTTCCAAGAGGTGTCTCAGCAGCACAGTAGAGACTTTACTGGGGTCTTTCTCCATCCAGCCTTCTTCCTTGAACCAACACCCTGAGGACACAATACCAGATGCTTATGATGAGAAAAGAGAGAAGAGGGATGCCTTTCTCAGAAAGCCTTGGGAAGGAAATTGGAGAGCGTTTTACCTAGGACACTGACACCTGACCTTTTCCTCTGGAATTATTGCTGTTTAGTCTTCAATAAGTACTTTTCAATATAGCAGCACCAAGCTATCTTCAGCATCCATAGAGTGGCCAAGGCAAAGAGGTCCCCAGTTTGAAAGCCAGTTCTTACACTGGCCAGCTGCTTCTCCCGGGCCAAGTCCAAAATGACAAATAGATTTCTCCACCTTGTACAGGTAGGCAGGAACTGTGTAGGGTGCTGCCTGCAATCTGAGCTCAAGAGAAAGAGCCCTCAAGTAAAAGCAGTAGACACAAAGACAAGATATTGTTGACTCTGAACAAGTCACCCAGCCTTCCAATCCCTCATGTCCATATAGTGGCTCTGTAGCACAAGAACAGCCTGTAACCCTGTGTCCTTCACACCCAGGTCCCTCGGGACAAAGTCCTCTGCTGAAAGCCCTCAGTGGGAATTACTCTGCTCCTCTGATTGTCACCAGCTCCAGCAACTCTGTATTCCTGAGGTGGTCCTCGGACCACGCCTACAATCGGAAGGGCTTTAAGATTCGGTACTCAGGTGAGTGACCCCTCAGCTTCTTATGGTGTCTTTTTTTTTTAAACCGGAAACATCCAAGTAAGTTATGGCCCATCTCATCAAGGGGGCAAGGCTTCCTGTGGGGGCTGGGAAGTGCCCTGCTCTCAACCTGCCTCACCTCACCTGTAAGAATAGTCCTGGGGCTCCACCCCCTCCTCTTCTAGTCCTCTCCCTGCATCTAACTTCTGCCCTCTCCCCATGCTGCCAGCCTGTGTCTTTAGGATAAGTTTTTCTGTTATACGTGATCATATAAGCCCAAGGGTTTCCTATCC
>PVIR01012030.1:0-45723 GCA_004026965.1 Petromus typicus | reverse complement strand
CAATCTCAACATTTTCCCCTTTCACCCTATTTTACATTGAGCATTTTCTATTTCACAATATATAACATACAATGCTAGGACTCATTTACATCTTCATTTTCTCATACCAGAGAAAAAATGTGATATGTACCTATCTGTGCCCTATTTATTTCACTTATGAGGATATCCTCAAGGTATGTCCATTTAAGTAGAAATGATTCAAACTTATCATTTTTTATGGCAGAGTAATACTCCATTCTGTAGAAGAACCACAGCTTTTTTATCTAGTCTCCGGTTGATGGACATTTGGGTTGTTTCCAAGATGTAGCAATCACAAATTGGGCTGCTATAAACATGGGTGCACATATGTCATTGTGATATGAGTCTTTTAATTCTTGTGTGTATATACCTAGCAGGGCAATGGCCGGGTCAAATGGGACCTCTAATCCTAGCTTTTTGAGGATTCTCCAAACTGATCTCCACAGGGGTTGTACGAGTCTACAGTCCCACCAACAGTGGAGAAGGGTTCCTTCTTCTCCACAGCCTCGCCAACATTTGCCGTTGGCTGATTCTGAAATGGCAGCCATTCTATGTGGAGTGAGATGAAATCTCAATGCTGTTTTCATCTTCTCAGCCACTCTTTATGGAAGAAAACAGTGGATAATTCAGAGAAAATTAAGTAAAAGAATAGCTTTCTGAGGTGCTACACTAAAAGTAGTAAATATCCAATATAAAATGAAAGGCACAGGTATACATGGGGAGTTAATGAACAACAACAAAAAAAAATTCACAAAATTCAAGATAACAAGGTTGTCATAAAAGGGTTGGGGTCAACTAGCCATTTGCACAATGACAAGAGAAGGGAAACTGCTCTAGGGTCCTTTCTGAACAAAAGACAAATTATCAAGGTAAAATTTAAACCTCGAAGCTAAGTAGCTCTTCCATCCACTCATCTGCATGGGGTTTGATTCCTGCAATTACTGCTGCGCACTATTATTCCCTTGTCTCTTTTTCTCTCCAATTTGACTGTGGGTTTGGAGAAGGCCACATTTTATATTCACCTCTCTGTCTCCAGTGTTTATTAGTGCCAGTGCCTGGCAAAGAGTAAACATTACCTGGCATTTATTGAGCTAATAAAAGAACACAAGGACAAAGAATAAATGTTAAAGAAGCTGAAACGAAAAGATCCATTGGAAAATTCTGGTCACAGAAGACAACTCACTCACTCAGCATCAAACTGAATTTCATTTTATTTACTCGTTGATGTTTTCATGTATATATGGTGGAGAGGGGCACAGCCAGAGGGGCACTTGCCTCTACTAAGAAGCCTTTGGTCCTCGAGGGCAGACTGCAAACTTTGACTTCTGTGTCTCCCACTGCAGTGCATGGCACGGTGCTAAGATTTTAGGTCTTAAATAAATATTCATTAAACAAGCTTCAATAAGGAAGATGAGAAGAGACGAGTCAAGTTACTTCTAGTGGGTGAGATTCTTTTGTGGTAATTTACAGAAGAAATGAGCTGGCTATTGATCAGGCTGCATTGAGACAGGCATTCCTCAGGACAAAGCCAGCCTTTCAGAGCCAGATGAGTGGCAGCGCCTTCTCCAGAGTTCCAGGCTTGGTATTTCCAAGGGAAAGCTAGGGGTCAATAGTAAAATCCACTGGCACAGGCACATGCCAGGCAAGTTGGCACAGCACCTGCCTGAGCTGGGACAGACTCCAGGCAGCCTGACCAAAGTCAAGAAAGCTCATAATTCATCCAGAGGAGAACTTAAAAACAATCCAATTAGTTGGATATGACTGCAGGTTGGGCAATGAACGTCAATCAGAATTCAATAGTGAGGCCAGAAAGTAGAGGACAGGAAGAGAAGCCAGGTACACCTCTCTCTGCACAGCACACACAACCCAGGAGAAGCTGGGAAGCCTCTGCTTCTTGCATGTGGCACCTCCAGCCACTACACCTTGTCAGCAAAAACAATGTCTGTGCAGGATCAGTGGGAGAGTCTCCTCCCTTGATGCCAAATTCCTGAGCAGGCAGTTTCAGGTGTAACTACCACAGAAATTAAAGGGGCAGACAAAGGAGCTAATCATTAGAGAAGGGAAGGCTGAGGAAGGCAGTGTGGCTGGTTATTACGGCTGGTGCTGGGGGTGAGTTTCCAGGGTTTTTAAATACATATGGAAGAAAGCAAGAGGTTACGGGCCTAAATTCATTTCCTTCCTAAGCAAACAGGCCAGGGTTTCGGATTACTTGGGACTCTAACAGGACCTAGATTTCCTGGAGGCTGGGGAAGCAGGCAGCAGGTCCTTGCTTGATTCAGCAGAGGCACCCTCCACCTGCTTCGCCTCTATATAATGCCTCAGCCCACCAGATATTCGGGAGAGTATGAAATGGTTACACTGGGCAAGAACCACAGCTTGTGACCTGAGCTCAAAGTAGCCATGTGATCTGCTTTCGAGGGACCGTCTGGAAGCTCCATCCAGGATTTCCCCACACAGCTGTACTTGACACCATCCACTCCCCCCTCCCTGGGAGCTCAAAACTCAGACAGCAGCAGCTGAAGTTTAGGGAACAGTCAAGAAAGAAGAGTCACTCATGCAGGAAGAAGAGGTAGGACAATCTCCACAGCCTTTTCATGAGCTATCCTCCACCACCACATGCACTGGTCCACAGCCAGACCCCCTAAACTGCTTACAGAAGAGCCCAGACTCACAAAAACATCCCAGCTTTTGCTATTAGCCCTGGTCTCATCCTATGTTCTTCTGTTCCACGATGATCATCAAATATACATCTCTTTTCAGATTGTGGGGGCAGAGCTTACATACTGTCCATCCCAAACCCACTCACTCTGAGGTTCCTTCCCCTGCATCACTTAAAATTTGGAGAAGGAAAGTATCACTGCTGGATAAAAACTAAACTGTGTTCCATGAGGCCAGGCAAGCCTATTTTGTTCACCACTGTCCCAGCATCCAGACCAGAGGCTAAAAATTTCTAGACACTTGAATTAAAAGTAAAGTGAACCAGGGCCGGGGAGTTAGCTCAGTGGTTCCGGCGCCTGTCTTGCAAGCACAAGGACCCGGGTTCGATTCCCTGGTAACCACATACAATACCGGGTGTGGAGACTCACACCCAGCAGCAACCAGTACCACATACCACAGTGTCAGGTGTGGTGGCTCACGCCTGTAATCCCAGCACTCGGGAGGCAGAGGCAGGAGGATTGTGATGTGAGTTTGAGGCTGAGCTCAGGGCCAGCCTGAACCACAAAGCGAGACCCTGTCTCAAAAAAACCTTAAAAAAAGTAAAGTAAACCAGGGCTGGGGAGTTAGCTCAGAGGTTCCGGCACCTGTCTTGCAAGGGCAAGGACCTGGGTTTGATCCCTGGTAACCACATAGCAATACTGGGTGTGGAGACTCACCCCAGCAGCAATCAGCACCACATACCACAGTGCTGGGCGTGGTGGCTCACACCTGTAATCCCGGCACTCGGGAGGCAGAGGCAGGAGGATTGCTGTGATGTGAGTTTGAGGCTGAGCTCAGGGCCAGCCTGAACTACAAAGTGAGACCCTGTCTCAAAAAAAAAAAAAGTAAAGTGAACCAAAGCTAAGTGTAAGAGGTGTCCAAACCTCTGCCCCCGACGGGCCCTGGTTCTTTCCAGGGTCACATGATGATATTTCACCTTTCCTTTCCCTCCATGTGTCAAACAAAGAAAACAATCCAAAAGAGGATTACTCAACATCACAGGGATCTACTTCCACAGAGTGCTTGGCAGTTCACCAGCCACAACATCAACTGGAGGTGATAAACCAGGATCATACTCCTAATTCTGACTTGAAATAATCTTAATCCTGGTGCTCATTAATCTTGATTTTGACCAGATTAGGAGACTCCTAACTTCCTCAATGTGTTAACCCCTGATGAGGTTAAAGGCTGAATAGGCTGTAACAGCCTGGGACCCAGCTGGAGGAAGTGGGTGTGGGAACACGACTTGAAGGCTGAATCTGACCCCTGCCCCTCTACCCTGGCTCTTCCTTCTACTCTGCTTCCCAGCCACCATGACAATGTTTCTCCACCACTATTTTTCTGCCTTGGAGCCAGCTGACCATGGGTTCAAACCTTTAAAATCCAAGAACTTAAACCCTTCTTTTAAATTATGTGTTTTGCTCTAACAACAGGGAAACTGACCAATAAGACCTTATACAAACCATCTGATTATCTGGAGTCTTTGGTTTTCTGTAAAATTACTTTTTGGGGGAGAGAAGTTACAAGTACTAAGTCTGAATATAAGCTACTCTTGGCAGCCCAAGGTTAACTCAGGGCTAAGCACTCCACATTTAGCAGGTCCTCTTGATGACAGGATACCTGGAGATCTGAGACCCTTGAAAATGTTCTTTAACCAGGAAATGGTAAGCTATTTGTGGACAATGGGACCACATGGAGAGGAAGGAAAGTAGCTCCCTTGGGATGTCAAACAGTCAAGAGGAAAAATATAAGGGAATAAAGGAAGGTAAGTATTTTGTCAGGAAGAAGATAATCATAGAATTCATCACCTCCTGGGTTTTTAAAGCTCCAGAGTTATTCCTTCTAAAGGTGTAAAAGAACTGCCAATAAACATGTTTAGATTAAATTATGCCCACCCCTTCACACAGTGAAGCCCCAGCCCCTATTATGATTGTATTTGGAGATAAGGACTTTAGGAGGTAATTAACAAGATAGGGGCAGGCTGTGTTCTTAATTGAAAGGACTGGAAGCTCTGTAAAACAGAGAGGGGAGAGGAGGAGGAGAAGGAAAAGAAATGAGAAGAGATAGGTATCTCTCCATGAGCACACCAAGAAAAGTCACGTGAAGGATACAAGAAAGAAGCCATCTGAAATATAAAGAGACAGCCCTCACCAGACACTAACCCTGTTGGAACCTTGATCTTTCCAGCCTCCAGAGCTATGAAAAAGTCTATTTTTATTGTTCAAGTCAGTGTATGGTACTTGTTTCAGCAGCCCAAGATAGGACAATAAAAGACACACGTAATCCGCTGGTTCTCAAATGTTACTCACTTTCATTTCCAAAACCAGAGCATTCCGCTTGGCTTCATTACCTCCACGGAAAATGTGCCTGCATAAAGAGCAAGAAGGGAGGCAACAAGAGCAAGACAGAGGGAAGTGGGGTGAGACCAGAGTGGCTGCAGGTTGAACAACTGCTTCCAAGTGGTAGGACATCGAGAGCACCGCAGATACTCTGGGTATCTGAGCCGCTTAGGTTCTACCAGCTCAGCAGGCCAGTCTCAGCCAGATCAGGCACCATGTCACACTGACTGTGTGCAACAGTGAAGATGAAGAAATAAAGGCAGAGTGTGGAAGGAACATGGCCAGTGTCATGAAATCATTTGGGCACAACATTCTCAGTCTACCATCCAAATAAAACTGACCTGCTACTCCATGGTCAGGGAAACATGATGATGATTGGCTGGGGATAAAAACCACAAGGAGCCACTGCTGTGGCCTTGAGGCAGGCGATTACCTAGAAGTGATTACAGCTGGCATAAATATGTTCAATCAATTACAGAGTGGAACAGCCCCTCCATGTAACCTACGAAACCAGGTTCATGGAAGACAAGGATATCACAGGAAAATGCCAACCTCAGAGAGCTCAGCGACGTGGCAATTATGCGTCTGGAAGACATAATTTCCAGAGAAAGTGGATTAACTTTGGTTCCTCCCTCACAGCCAACTCTCATGACAGCTGATTCAGAGCTACAAGGAGACAGAAGGTGGCAGGGAAAATAATGTGGCTTCTGCTTGCTCTTCAGTAAGGCAGGCGGCTCACAGTAAGCGATGACCCACAGGAAGAACCCTGTCAGACAACTGCATTAATGGCACTGTGGTCTTTCCAGTGAGCAAGCTGAGCATGGGGAGGGGGGAGTCATGGTGCCTGTGACAGGCAAGCCAGGGTCCCGCAGCTGGATCCAAGGGGCTCTCTCAATGCATCTCAGAGCCCCTGGATTTCAGTGCAGTCTCCACTCTCAAGTGGTTTTTGAAATTCATCTTCATCTTACAGATAAAACAGAGTCTTTGGGACCCATGGGCCTCACACTGGTGTCCATCCCTGGAGGCAGATATTACTCTAGCTGTAGCACTGACCATCTCCCTTGGAGATTGAATTTTAACACTCATCCCTTCCACGGGATGAGTTTTCAGACAGCAATATCCCCTCATCTTCCTTCCCAAGGATCAAGATATTACGAAAATTAACCAAAAGCAATCTGATTTCTTTTTCAATTCCCAGGGTCAGAAAGGACTTAAGAGTTGCAAAGCTAAATCACTCCTGATAACTCACCTCTGCCACGTACACATCAACCTCTACTCACATATCTCCAGGAATAGAGAATGCCTTCCCTCCAAGGATTCCTTCATTTTCCTACAACTAGAAAACTAGGCAACTCTTGTTGCATCTAGCCAGAAGCTGTCTACCTCTATGCCTACCACACCAGGCTCTTGAAGTTTCAAAAACACCTTCCTAAAATTTGAAAGTGGCTTTAACAGTGTTGAGTACCCCTGGCCCAACTCTGTAGTTATGTTCTCTTACATTAATATAAAATGAGTGGTCTTGAGGATAACGTTTTCCTGGCACAGAATCTTTGACAGAAGGGATTGTGAAGATTATTTCATTTACCTCTCTTCCCTCACAGGTGACACCCAGACCCAAAGAGAAGAAAATGATTCACCCAAGCCCTTAGAGCCATGACTGCCACAGGCAAGGAACATATAATCTGTTCTTATGCCCAGAGCTTTGCACTCGGTTCTCCTAGAGCACCCGTCTTCACTTTCCCCAGGAAGGACTCTCTACTGCCTCTCCACCATCCCACTACAAACACACACATCCACGCTCCAGTCGAGGACTGCTCCCAACTTTAAGGCTGACATGCGTGGCCTTTGGCTGTCCTGGTCCAGGCTGATGGTCCCTTATCCAAAACAGTCACCACCAGAAGTATTTCTGATTTTGATTTTTTTCCCCAGATTTTGAAATATTTGCATATGCTTAATGAAATAACTTGGGAAAGAGATCCAGAGTCCAACACAAAATTCATTTATGATTCAGCATTTGACAACAATAAGCTGACATTAATCAGGAAGAAGATGGGACTCAAGCATGATCTTGGAGGGTAGTTGACATTTTAATAGGAAAGTTGAGGCCTCTGGCACACTGGAGCTAAGCTAGGGAATACTGAACACAGCCTTGATCTCTTTTGTGTACATTTTTAGGGTGTCTGGATTTTGACTATGATTCACTATAAGACATCAGGCATGAAACTGTCCACTTGCAGTATTATCAGCATTCAAAAAGTTCTATAGAGAAGTTCAAAAGTTGGGTTTTTGGAATAAGGGTGATCAATTTTTATAACCTGACAGGTAAAACTGAGCTGCTAGGAAACATACTGGGTGCCTATCCCCTTGAGAGGAGCACAGCAAACACTTCTGGAAACCATTTTTAAGCAAACTAATCTTGTACAATAATTCCAAACAGAAAGGGTTTAAAAGGAGTTTTAAGGTCATAATTAGGATTGCAGAGAAGAAAACTTATCTATAAGTTTACTACAAATTACTTTCTTTAAAGTAAAACTGAATGAGGGAAATGTTCAGCAGCCCTAGTCATTTGAGAGATACACATGAAAACAACACTGACATTTCATCTTATTCCACAAAGAATGGCTGCTATCGTGAAGTCAATCAACAACAAATGCTAGTGGGGATGGGAGGAGAAAGGAAGCATTCTCCACTGTCAGTGGGAATGCAGACTGGGGCAACCAGTGTGGAGATCCCTCAAAATCTACGATTAGAGGTCCCATTCTTTACCCTACTTGTCCCAGCAATCCCATTGCACAATTAGAACTATGACTGGGCCAAGCTTGGCTGCCTGCAAACCAGCTAGAATACATCTGGACCTGAGGACTTGACTCTTATCTTCACCTCCAGCAACAAAGACCCCAGTGATCCCACAGGCTGTGATGCTATAGGGAGAACTACATCAGGATCTACATCTACATAATTCCTCAAGGACTATTGTAGACATCTGCCCTGCCCTCCAGGTCTTCTTAGTCTTTTATTACTAGAGATATACATAATAAAAGATGTGGCAAGGTGCAGTTTTTCCATCTTTGCTACCCAGAGTAGCTTTGATCAGGCTCAAACTCAGCTTCTTCTCTTAAGTCTCATTTCAGTCTATTAATTAACTCACCTTGTGCTGTCAGACTCACAGAAGACTAGAACTTAACTGCAAAGGTTCTGCTTATGTCCTCTTCTCCTGTTCTCTACACTTGCTATTTCCCTACTGGGTCTATTTATGAAAGAATTAAAAGCATCATACCACAGTGACCTATGTGCACACGTTTATAGCAGCACAGTTTGTGATAGCTAAATCTTAGAAACATCCCAAATGCCTATCAACTAGAAACTGGATAAGGAAGATGTGGGGGCGTTTCATTGTTGTTGTTTGTTTTGTGGTACTGGAGATCAAACTCTGAACCTTGCAATTGCCAGGCAGGCAGCAGTACCATTGGGCTACATCCCTGGTCCTATGTGGGATTTTAAAAAATAAAATGGAGTATTACTCAGCCATAAAGAAAGGTAAATTAGAATTACAGCTAAATTGATGCACCTTGAGGCCATACTTATAAGTGCAATAAATAGGACCCAGATGTGTAAATAACATAGTGTTTCCACAGAGAGAAACTGAAAGTGTAAATGACATCCAGAATACATGATAAGTATTGTGAAATAGGAAAAAAATGCTCAAAGAGAACTGAAATGAGGGGCAAAAAGGGGAAAGAAAAATATTGGTGGTAGAAAGGAAAAAAACAAAGCTTAATATACTGGGGGCCAACATGTTGTAGGGAGGGCAAGGGAACAGGGAAAAAAATGAGAATCAAGATACATCATATACAAGTACAAATTCTCAATGATGAATGTAATCATAATGTCTACCTAAAATGTACCAATAAACTCAAAAAAGGGGGTAAAAACTGAATGAGAGATATGAGATTTGCTTATTCCTTGGCAGGGTTGGCATTCTCAAAATAAAGGACCCCAGGCCCGAAAGTCAACAAGGAAAGCAAAATGATAACCATAAATTATAAGGATTTATTCATTACATGCTGATTAAGGGTGATGAATATGGCCTCAAATTTTCTGCTCTCCTCAGCCCCTGCTAAAAGCAGCTCAAACACAAAAAGGAACTGAGCAGATCAAGCAAACCAATATTTATTAGGCATCTACTCTGTGGTGACAGGAGTTGAAAAGGAAATTCTCCCCAAGGTATTTATAACCTAACTGTGCAGACAAGATTTGCACAGTGTCTAGGACTCGGTGAATCAATGGTTCTCAGCCAAGGGTGATTTCTGCCTTAAGGGAAAATCCAGTGATGTCTGAAGACAGTTTTGATTGTCACAACCATGGGATGCTATTGCTCATGGTGGGCAGAGGTCAAGGATGCTGTTAAATCTCCTACAGTGCATAAGACAACCCCCTGCAATGAAGGCTATTTGGCCAAGAATGTCAGTAGTGACGAGGTTGAGAAGTCAAAAGTAGATGTTTGAGGGGCCGGGGATTTAGCTCAGTGGTTCCAGCACCTGTCTTGCAAGCACAAGGACCTGGGTTCGATCCTCAATAACTACATACAATGCTGGGCATGGAGACTCACATCCAGCAGCAATCAGTACAACATACCACAGTGCTGGGTGTGGTGGCTCATGCCTGTAATCCCAGCACTCGGGAGGCAGAGGCAGGAGGATTGCTGTGATGTGAGTTTGAGGCTGAGCTCAGGACCAGCCTGAACTACAAAGGGAGACCCTGTCTCAAAAAAAAAAAGTAGATGTTTGATAAACAGTGGGTAAATTAAATCTGAATCTATCGACTTTGGTATTTACTGGGTACACATATATGCTGGGAAATTTGGTAAGTATTCAAGAGAGATAAAATATGTCTCTTCTCTCAAGGGTGCACAAAATAACTGTAAAATGACAAGGATTAAACAATAAAAGGTGGGATCCAATCCAAAATTAAATTGGGTATTAAATATTTCAAGAGTTTTAGAAAAGTGCCAATGGTAAGCCAGCATCAATCAAGAAGAATGTAGATGGGTCCCAGGCATGACCTTGGAGGAATCAGCAGCTATGGGAGGGGGACCCGTGGCAGGTGACCACGCTGAGCTGAGGGGCATTCTAGCAAGGGTGGCTCACCGAGAGAAATCCACAGGACATGCTGACTTCTAGTCTCCTGCACCACAGCCAGCTAGGAGAAGTTAGGGCTGGACCGGTGTCTCTGAATCTCTACCTCATATCTCTGTTCCCAGGTGCCTGGACCAGCATATGGGCTTAATGAAAATGAAATAACTAGAAGAGGACAATAAAAATAAGAACTACCACTTACTGAGCATTTGCTCTCAGCCAGATAGCTGCTTAACACTTCATTCACAGTAGCTCATTCAGTCCTTGACCACAAGCTTGTAAATGACCTCGTATTATCACTTTTTAAATGAGGGCACTGACAGGATGAGGGAATAAGTCAACGAGCCAGGGGGCTGACAAAAGCAGCTCTGCTTGTCCCTCAGACTCACTGGATCTTCCTGATTCCTACCGTCCCCTGGTTTTCCAGCCCATCGGTCCTTTTCAGTACATTTGCACATGGAGTGTCTGTCTAACGCAGAGGTGTCCAGGGAGTAAAAGGCAGTTTGATAGCTGGCACAATGTTCAGAACTTCCCAGAATTTCTGCTGGCCAGAAGTCAGCCTCCCAGAAAGGACCAGAGCAAAGACACTGTTCTCAGACACCCTCGGGTGGGATGTTCAGCTTCCTGGTCTGTGTTAAAACAAGACAGCAGCACACGCAGCTTCTTTTCACTAGCACATCTGACGTCCTCTCTAATTATGTGATAAACATCCCACTGGTGACTGCTTTTCCCATAGCAGCGCATTACCACCATCCTAATATTTCTCACTCTCTAAATAATATGGTAGTTTTACAAGGCACGTATCCACAGCAGCTGCAACAGCTCAAGTGGGTGCCGGTTAATTCCTGCTATTTATACCCACACACCCCACCATTTATAGGATGCCCTTGTGGCTTTATTTCTTTGGATCTAAGTATTCGGGTTATGAGACAGGTTGTCTTACCCACATTTTTGATATGAAAATAAAACAAAATATTATAGTCACAGAAAGCAAGATTCAAAGGGAGTACAGTGAGCTGGCCATGGTTCCGCTGCTCGTCTTCGCTGTGTATTGGCCACATTGCATAGACCTTCAGCAAGGGGTAATTTCCACTCTCCTTTCCCACAGAATTTGCAAGCAATAATACATGACCCATACTTGAATGTCAATGAAAAGAGATCATTGTTATACAAAGCCTAACAATCTTCTTGTCTTATTATGACAAGGCTTAGGCAATTTCAGATTTGGCAAAGGTTTTCCATACAAGCGCAGGGAGCAAATATTTAGGCTTTGCAGGACAGACTGTCTCTGTCACAATTATTCAATTCTGCTCTTGTATAAAAGCAACCACAGACAAATGAATGTGGCCGTTTCTTATAAAACTTTATAAACACAGGAGAGGAGAGGAGAAGAGATCTTGCCTACCGGCCTAGTTTGCCAACTCCGGGACTAAATATCCTATTCTCTTAGCAAACTAATTCATAGGAGTCAAATCTACAAATTAGGAGGCAAGAAAATAGAAAGTACTGCCCCCCTCCTCTTGGAAGGAAATTAAACACCCAGTCTATTTGCCTTTTCAGAGCTCCTTTATCCTATCAGCTAAATGGCTAAATATTTCTCTTCCGCAATCCTTTCCATTGCTATTCTGAGGATGGAATCCAAGGCCTTGCACATATTAGGTACTGCTTCAGCACTGAACTACATCTCTAGCCTTTCTCCAAGTTTTCATGTAAATTTTCCTATTATAGATCTCGAAAAGACTTCTTGCAACACTTCACTTTTCAAAATATAAACAGATGAGTCCCAGGTTGCTCACAAAGTGGGTCTCTACGTGAACACCACAACAACGACTCTACCGAGACAGCTTCAGTAAATGAAGACATCTATGACTCTCGACATTACCAAAGAACCACCGAAGACGTCAACTCCCACCTGGCTTAGGCAGTAACGTCTCACGTGAGCTAACAATTATAACAGGACAGACCTAGGGCAAGATACCTACAACCCCCAAACTGACAATATGGTGCAGCCACCCTTTGATGTATCTGCAAAGCATCTTTTCATAGAAAGATCCCATCATGAGGACACTAGAGTACTTCTCAGAAAAACTGTACCTTATCCTGGACCTGCAGACATGGAAATGTTAGTATGCCATATAGAGGAAGGTGAGGAAAACCTCTTTAACTTGGATCCCACTTTATTATTTCATTCATTTAATTGTGTGTTTGCAGTACATGTAAACATACTCACTGGGAGAAGCTGGAACACGCACAAAAACACACCTTAATTCTTTTTAACATCTCCTTCCCTATCCCCCTCCCAACATCTCTTAGTCCCCCTTCCCATCTGCCAAAGATTTAGCTACCTATTTCCTTCTGTCTTTTATTTTACTCTTTGATTTATTTATACTTTGGGTTT
This sequence comes from Petromus typicus, assembly GCA_004026965.1. Lineage (NCBI taxonomy): Eukaryota > Metazoa > Chordata > Mammalia > Rodentia > Petromuridae > Petromus > Petromus typicus. Next base: position 33,136 of record PVIR01012030.1, on the reverse strand, counting down.
TTCATATAAGAGAAACCATATGGTTTTCAAGCTTGTGTGTCTGATTTATTTCACTTAACATTATGGATCAAATCCATTTTTCTATAAATGACTCAATCTTACCCTTTATATAGCAGTATTCTATTGTGTATAAATACCACATTTCTTTATCCATTCAGGATACGCAAGGATTTTCTGAACAGAACCCCAATTACATAAGAAACAACATTAAGCATCAACAAATGGGACTGTATCAAATTTAAAAGCTTCTGTAGGACAAAGATAACAATCAACAGAGTGAAGAGATAACCTATGGAATGGGGAAAAAAAATTTACCAGTTAAACATTGGACAGAGGATTAATATTTAGAATATACAAAAAACTCAAAAAAGTTAGATCCCAGGGTCAGGGATTTAGCTCAGTGGTTCCAGCACCTGCTTTGCAAGGGAAAGGTCCCCAAGTTCAATTCCTGGTAACCACATACAACAATGCCAAGCATGGAATTACACCCACCAGCAACTGGGACCACATGCCACTGGGCCAGGCGTGGTGGTTCAGGCCTATAATCCCAACACTCAGGAGGCAGAGGCAGGAGGACTGTTGTGAGTTCAAGATTTGCCTGGGCTACATAGTCAGCTCAGGGCCAGACTGAACTATAATGCAAGACCCTGTCTCAAAAAAAAAAAAAAAAAAAAAAAAAAAAGTTAGATCCCCTAGAATAAAAAATCTCAATCAAAAAACAAGAAGTAAGGTCAGAGATTTAGCTCAGTGGCACCACCAGCTGCCTAACAAGGTCATGAGTTCAACCCCTGGTATCAAAAAAAAAAAAAAAGGAAGTAAAAATGGATAGACAATTTTTAGAAGAACAAGCACAAATAGCTAATAAATATAGACACTCCACTTTCAAGAAGTATCTTTCCTAACAAGTGGTGTCCCGGTTCAGTTAAGGGTCTTCCTCACTCTAGGTGAGTTGGTACCGCAGGCAGGAGAAAAGAGCCAAGCTCATATTTAATGCACTGCCCTTCAAACCAGTGGCATGAACAAGCTCCAATACCCGTTTACTAACCCTCAGACCACCCAGAATAAAGTCAAGATCACTTCTCAAATATTCCTGTACCAAAGTTCCAATTCATCCTATACAGGGGAGAAATACAGTGATATCTATTCGGGGTTCAAGCCTGGCTGATACATAGTAATCAGCTACTATTTACTCAATAAATGACCAATCACCAAGAACCAGCACCCTATCTGGGGTTCAAAGACCTTCTTCTCACGTTCTCATCCACTAAGGGGCTACGACCCAGTTCTGTTTAGTCCCTATGACCACATGACTGATTTTCAGCCATATGTTTGTACAAAATGAGGTACTACAAAACAGTTCCAATGCTGTGTGCCGTTGGGCCTCAGAAATGTTTCACTGTACAGAGAACTCGGATACCTTTTTATCTAAGTGAGCAGAAATCTAGAATAAATTTTAACAGCTTCTGCTCAAGCCCCCCAGTACCACCCTGCAAACAAATCACCACCTAGTCACATCCTACACAAGCCTCAGGCCACACACACACACACACACACACACACACACACACACACACAGTCTTCAGACAATTGCTGCAACACTAATCCTGTGACTCAAACTCATAACAATGATTTCCAAGAGTTCAGAAAGCCTGAGCTTGACGTACACATTTCTGTCTCTCTCCCTTCTGAAAACCACTTGAACAGATAGAAGCAGCTTTGCTGATAAAAAACTGGGGCTCCACATTATGGGGTGAGAGGCACAGACATGGACTGCGCTCAAGGGAAGACACACAGAGGATGATATCCAAGGGACAAGAGGACACAGAAGTCCGTCTTCCCAGACTGGTCAAATGCTGGACTTGGTCCCCTGCACAGAAACACAAGACACTGTTACTCTCTATGGTCCACTGGAAAAAGCGACAAAACTTGGAAAAAGTGTGATAAGTAAACAGAAACCTGAAAGATGACCTGAAGCTCCATGGGTAAGGAGAAGCAGGGGACACGAGGAAGGCCCGACGCTGTCACCAAACTGTGATGGCGGGTGAAGGTGTAGATAAAGAAGGGAAAATGTGGTGGAGATGCTGGCCTGATCACCAGTGGCTGTGTGAGGGAATCTATATCACCATGACAGCAAGGACCAGCCATGGCAGGACTGGGGACAGCAAGCCAGGCCGATATCTGTGGTTTCAGAGCAGGTTGTCCTGCGGGGACATGTGTGACTGTGGCCAGAGAAGGCTGCTACAAGAATCTAAGCAGGCTCAAGGGGCCTCTGCTGGCAATTGGTAAAGAAGTCTGGACGCCAACCTCTGGTGTTTCCTGAATATCCTATTAAACTCATTTCTGGACTTCTGGACCATAGAGGAGAAAGGCTATTTCCTCCAGGGTCTTGCTAAACAGGATGGGATGATAACTCCTTTCAGAAGCAAGTAGAACTTGTTTTTATGCCCTTGATGCCTAATATGTAAAACGTCAGCTTATGCCAAGTGTATTAGTGTCTTACCTGATTCTCTAAGACTGAGAGAATTGGTATTAGACACTTTTCAATGAGGAGGAACTACTCAGAAACCAGAAAGTTCTAAAGCACGCTGAATGATCTTGGGGGTAGAGTCTACAAACTAAAACTTGTTAAAGACACACACCTTTTGATCATCTCCTCTGAGTGACTCCCACATCCCTCCTTCTACTGGTATTTTCATCATAATGTTAACATTTCACCTTTTAAAAAAACCTCGAAAGTAAACACCTTGGAAAATACAACCCAGGAAGAAAATGTCCCTGGAACTTAATCCCAGCTGTGCTTGGTCAGTTCATTTAGGAAACAACCTGTAGTGGGACCCAGAATCTACTTTCTTTTCTTTAAACTCCCTCTCTTTAGCCAATAGCTTCATCCCAGGACCTTCTTAGTAAGCCACCTCTCATGCCCATTTTTATGTTTTATTTCAGCTTTTTATTTTGAGACAGGGTCTTGTTATGTAGCTGAACTGTAAATTGCTCAGGCAGGGCTCGAACTTGCGATCCTTCTGCTTCACCCTCCCCGCCTCTCATTCCACACCCAATCAGAGGCCCTGCTCTTTAACTCCTGGTCCAGGGTTCACTCCACTATTTCACTTGGCTGGACGAATGCATGAACTGATAGATATATGAGCACAGGCTAGACAAATGGACCAATGAACAACCGCTTAAGCTCTATAACCCTCCACCTTTGTCTAATAAAAAACTTTATAGGAAATACACACTCTTTATGTCAGCAAAATCAGACCTAATGAGGCCATTGAAATGAGCTGTTTCCTCTGACAGATTCCAGCTAGATGATTTAGGCTGCCTGTCCAGTCACACAGACTCTACCCTGACCCAAGACACAACTGCATACCCACGCACACCCCAAACACCACCACACACAGAGGCTCTTAGTAGCCAACAAGCCTTTAATGATCAGGGAGGGGCTGTTGTACTGACATTACTGAGCTCCTGTATCCAGCTTAACCTCAACTCTAGCCCTACATTTTCTTCCTGCCGCATAAGCCATTGTACTCCCTTTTTATTCAAACCATCTGAAGTTAAATCTTCTGGTAATTTATAGCAAAATCATCTTAATGATATGACAATATGTATCAACAGTTACAAACTGTGCGCATTGACTGGGCAAATTCATTTCCAGAAACCTAACCCAAAGAAATAATCTGAAACATATGCAAAAATTTATGAATGACATTTACTGTAAAAGCACAAAATAGGACAAAAATTTAATGGTCTACATTAGAGGAAGTGATTACACAAAAATCACAGTACATCTTTAGGACAGAATATTATGAAATCATTAAAATGTATGTTTACCATGAATTATTAAATGCAAGGATAAATATTTATCTGTAAAGATCCAAAATCATCTATGTATTATAATCTCAACTTTGTAAGAAAACAAAATATGCAAAAGTATTAGAAGATGGTATGTCAAATGCTAATAGTGGCTGTTTCTGTATAGAAATACAGCAGGTGTTTCACTGGTATTTTTTATTCTTTATTCTTCAAGCACTCTACAATGAGCACATATCGGTTGGATGATCAAGGAAAAACTGACCAACATACCCTCAAAATGAAATGCATTCAGTGGGTCAGGGGTTTATTCAGTGGAGCCACACTTGCCTGGCAAGTGCAAGGTCCTGAGTTTGATCCCTAGTACTGGAACAAAAAAAAAAAAAAAGAAAGTATATTCTTCCTCATACCAAACAATCTTTCTCCCTAAAGCATCCCCCCACACTGAGATTACCCAAACAGACTTGAATACTTAACATTCTATCAAAATCTGCTTCAGACTCTCTAGGCTAAAACCTGTCTTCTTGTCCTCTTTCCCAACCTCACAGACTATGGTGGACTCAACTCTCCGAACATGTCCCAGTATGCCACTGCTCATTTTAAATTCCTATTCTGACCCGCCCCAGTGCTCCAGGGGTAAGCTACTGACTTATGTCCAGAAAGTAGGATTTTCATCTTGCTGTTCTTTTTGTTTTTTTATTTTGTTTTGTTTTTGGTACTGGGAATCGATCTCAGGACCTTGCACTTGCAAGGCAAGTGCCGCTAGATCCCCTGAGCTAAATGCCTGGCTCCTCATCTCACTGTTGCAGATGCACATCTCTGTTAATGTACCTTAAATTCCCACTTCCTCAAGCTGGGGATGGGAAGGAGCAGAGCTAACCAGGTTCTTCAAAGACAGAACACACCACCACACTAGACAGCTTCTGTCCCTTGGAGAAATCTCTACAGGCCCATCTTCTCTATCAGCCATTCCCCAAAGAGCTCCCCAGGTGTCATGTCACTCTGATCCAAGCCCAATACTTTGTAATCCCAAAGGGAAGTGATTCTAGGGAGGCTGCAAAAGGCCTGAGCTGAGGAAGTGAAATGGTTTCCTAAGATCCAACATGATTAACTGGCCCAGGGCCACATGGTTTCCATCTTTGGACACTGATTCCACCATTACCCGCTCCTTTCCCTACAAGAGCAAACAGGCATCCACTGCCCTCTGGACCTTGGTACCAAAGCATTCATTTGCATCTTACTTAATTTGTATTTGCATACAGAATTCATAGCTCCTAATATGAAGTGGGTAAATCAATTAGGCCAGCCTATTGCAGCCACCCTCAAACCCAGAATTATGCATTTTAGCCACAAAATACTATATGTTAAAACAAGTTCATGCCACCATATCCCTGCAGGAGACTCCTCGAAGGCTAGATGTTAAGGTTGGCAGTGCATCTGCATGATACTCACTTTAGGGTGGGAGAATTTACAAGGATTTACACATCCACACGTGAGTGTTTACTTGCTCCCTGCACCCTGCTGTTCAGGAAAACTGCCAAGAATTCCAGTCTCCCAAACACTGCTTATGTAAACCTGTATTCTTGTATACAGTACACTTGTACACCACTGAGAAGGGCTAAGAAAAACAATGGAGGAGACTGACATGTGGTACACATCTGTAATCCCAGCACTCTGGGAAGCGGAGGCAGGAGGATGGCCAATGCAAGCCTCGCCCATGCAATTTAATAACGTAGTGAGACCCTGCTTCAGAGTAAAAATATAAAAGGAATCGTATAGCTCAGTGGATAGGCTCTGGGTTCAATTACAGTTGTAGAAAGGAAGGGATGAGGAGGAAGGAAGGATGGCAGGCAGGCAGGCAGGAAGGAAGGAAGGAAGAAGCAAGCAAGCAAGGACTGCTATTTATCCTTGCAAAAATGGAGATCACTCCATCTACGGAGCCTCACAAAGGTCTAAAAACTTAAGACTCATAAAGAAGCAGTCTGTAGCAGTACAGCACACAGTCATAAACAGTGCAGTCCCTTTCAAGGGACACTTCTGCAAGAGCCTGTGAAGTGAGTAAAACCCATCATCCAGTCTTCCTCTTCCTCAAGCCAAGGTATTTGAAGAAGCAGGGGATTCAGTGGTCAAAAACCTGCTGAAGATGCCTTCCTGGTGAGAGAGAGGTGTTCTGGTGATGAGGCAGCAGGATGACTATGAGAAGTTGTGGGGAGTATCTTTGTATTATTTAACCAACTGATCCATTATCAAATTGGTTAGGTGGCTATTCCTTGTTGGGCCGTACACAAAAGGGCAAACCTTGATCTTGCCCTTTACCTGTTTATTAAGTAGTTAGGAAAACAAGGCCTGAAACCCTGACACTTGAGATGAGACATTTCCCTCTGGCCTCAGAGGCTGAATTAAATGGAGGGGAAATGATTCTGTTGTGCTGTAGGGCTGACAGGAAAGTGCTGAAGGCAAGTACTAAGCATACCTGCTCTAGGTCACCTTCCTAGACCCAGCACAGAATGACACAGGGAGCTGGGTATGGTGGCACACAGTGCTGTAATCTGAGCGTTCTGTGGACTGAGAAGGAGGGTAGCAAGTTTGAGCCCAGCCTGAATGACTCAGTGAGACCTTATCTCAAAAGTTAAAACGGCACCATTTGTTAAACAGGCTGTCTTTCCTCCATTGAGGACTTTTGGCTCCTTTGTCAAAGATGAGGTGGCTCAGTGTATCTGGAGTAGTTTCTGGATCTTCTAGTCTACTCTATTGATTCTCAGGTCTGTTACTTTGCCAGTACTATGCAGTTTTTATCACAGTGGCTTTATAGTATAGTTTCAGGTTCAGAGTTGTAATACCCCCCACCATGTCCCTATTGCTTAGAATTTCTTTTGCTATTCTAGGTCTTTTGTGGTTCCAGATGAAAGTTTGGATTTTTTTCTCTAGATCTGTGAAATATTCCTCAAAAAGCTAGGATTAGAGGTCCCATTTGACCTAGTCATTGCTCAGCTAGGTATATACACAAAAGAATAAAAAGACTCATATCACAGCGACACATGTGCACCCATGTTCATAACAGCTCAGTTTGTGATTGCTAAATCTTGGAAACAACCCAAATGTTCATCAACTGGAAACTGGATAAAAAAGCTGTGGTTCTTCTACAGAATGGAGTATTACTCTGCCATAAACAAGATAAGTTTGAATCGTTTATACTTAAATGGACATACCTTGAGGATATCCTCATAAGTGAAATAAATAGGTCACAGATAAGTAAATATCACATCTTTTCTCTAGTATAAGAAAATAAAGATGCAAATGAGTTCTAGAATTGTATGTTATATATTGTGAAATAGAAAATACTCAAAGTGAAATAGGGTGAAGGGGAAAAAATAATGAGATTATAACAAAAAAGAAAGGAAACAAAGTTTATATATATGGGGGGGTGGTAGGGTGGGTAGGGCTATGGGAAAAAATGAGAATTAAGTTGTGTCATATACTGGTACAAATTCTCATTGTTGAGTGCAATCATGATGTGTGTATGTAATGTACCAATAAAGATTTCAATTAAAAAAAAGTTAAAACGGGGAGGGGGTGGAGGATGGGATCTGGAAATGCAGCTCAGTGTGAGGCCCTAGCACCCAAAACAAGACACTAAAAACCCTGCTGATGTACTTACAAAGCCTATAGGGGGAAGCTATCCCCAAGTCCCCCCAGCCCCTCCCCTCAGAAGTCAGGGCAGTAAGAGTAACATAGGACTCTGCATCACCTTCAGCTATTCCAATTTTCTTTAAAACAAACCTGAAAATACCTGAATCAGTGTCTGGTCAGCAGTTAGAATAACCCAGGGTCCCGCCCCCTTCACCCAAGACCAGAGCCAGAAAGGTTCGGCTGAAGGCAGCCTCACTGCGATCCCAGGTCTAAGCCCCAGCACCTCCGGTTCTTATGCAGATGCCGCTGCTGATTGGGAAGGATTCCAGGCCTGACAAGTCACTATGTAATTAAAACGTCCTTCTCTCCAGGGCTCCCTAGGTCCCTCCCACACCTCCTAAATGAGTGCCACTTCTTTCCCACACCCTTTGCTTACCTCTCCCTCACCAACCTTACAAAACACCTTCCAAGTCTGACCGAGTGACCTGGGTGTCTTCCCCAGGGTCCCAAAGCAGGTCAGGGTTGTGCCTGCCGAGGAGCCATCTGCCCTCCACATTCTGCTCTGATGCTGAGCCAGAGTTCACCTGAGGCTACTGTGGCCTGGGCAGGGCAAGGGCCTACACCCAGGAACACACCCTGATAGAGGCCTCTGCCTCCACAGAGACATTCCAGTCAGTGCCACAGAAAGGAATTGAACAGGCCTAGCCCCAAAGTGATATACAAGTACGCCGGATCCTCTCCCGAGCCTGCAAAGGGCTGAGAGGGAGGAATGTTAAATGGTCTTGTGGCTACTCTGCACCCCGGCCCTTTCTCCATAGGCTTCCAAATGAAAAGCACTCTATCTGCTGAAGGTCTTTTTGTTTTAGGGATCGAATCAAGGGTCGAGCACACTCTAGGCAGTGTTCCACCTCTGAGCTTCTTTTCCATTTGGAGACAGGATATCACAAAGTTGCCCCAGGCTGGGCTTCAAATAATGATCCTCTTGCCTCAGTTTCCCATGTAGCTGGGATTACAGGCATATCCCACTTTACCCAGCTCTAAGGGACTTCATTTTATGACCAGATCACCTCAGTTCACTTTCACAGATTTAGACCTGGAAACTCTTGACTACGATCCTGTTACACTAGAAAACCGAGCAGCCAGTGTCCCAGCTGCAGGAGCCTCTACTGGGAAATCCTGCAGGACAGAGCACCCAGGGCTGTGTGGGTACTCCGCTGACATCCACAGGACAGGCATCACTTTACAGTTACACAAAGCCACACAAAACCAGCGGTTTTCCCTTTGTTCCTCCTGTTTAGTCAAAACACCACATTCCAGCTTTGGCTGTGTAGTCCTTGCATGATCTACAAACACTCCTTGAAGAGAAATCAAGCAGGTCTTGATTTACAACATGGCCCCCAAGACAATACCCTTAGTAGTTCATTACTACTCAAGGACAAAGACACTGGTCAGTAAGCAAACATCCTTGCAGTGGTGGCCTGACTATCTCTTCCTCACAGTGAAATGGAACCAGAAAAGGAGTCACCAATAAAGTCCAGGAAAGGAGTCACCAATAAAGTCTAACCTGGGCCAGCCTGAACCACAAAGCGAGACCCTATCTGAAAAAATCTTAAAAAAAATAAAAATAAAAAAAGTCTAACCATTCCTCAAAAGTTCTCACTGAATCACAGCTGGAAAATAAGAAGTGCTTGGACCACCAGAAGGATTGAGTCTAAAAAAGGAAGGAGAGAGAGGAAGCCCCCATGGTGGGGCTCCCAGCTCCCCCCTGCTCTGGATCCCTTCGCTTGATAAATGTTTGCTGCTCACCTCTGAAGTGCCAAGCAATCTGTTGCCCCTAAACATTCATTCCCCTTTAGCAGTGTAGAAAATGCATGATACGCAAACGTTTACTACAATGGAATATTATTCTGCAATTTTGCAAAGGCCATTTCTCGCCATCATAGTTTGCCTTCCACAATCCACATGGTCAGGAACACTCATCTCTTCCCGGTTCCCTCTCCCCAGCAGCTCCCCCTGAGAACTATGCCCCCCCCTCAGCCCACCCCCCACTGCCATGTCATTGCAGCCCAGGCCAGGCCAGACGGAACATCCTGAAAGGCATTTCCCCTTTGAATTCATTAGTCCCAAGTAGAAACAGAGCATCTACTGTGCGCTAAGCACCTACTGTGTGCTATGCACCACTTCCTGAATTCCTAATGAAGGAAGGAAGACTACCAGGACAAATTAAACCTAAATAAATGCTAAGCATCAATGTCATCAACCTGCCCATATCCTTTATCAGTACTAAATTATGTCACCTTCCCCTCTAGAGGTAAATGATAGGCTTGCATTTTCTACAACTTTAGTCAAGGGTAAACTTTTCAGTAGAAAAAATAATCAGGAAAAAAAGAAAGGGCGGGTTTAACACCCAAGAAAGATGAACGAAGGGGTCAAGAACCCAAGAGATGCCAAATGTTCTCTCCATTTTTCAATTCTACTGACTCCAAGACTAAGAACAAAGCCAAACAGTGAGGTTCATCTCACCAAAACTGACCTACACTGCAAGAACTCTTGGAGCGGACATCTAATTAGCACTTGGGAAGGAACTCACTAGAAGAAATGTGACAGCAGTCATTGGAGAGAGGGAGAAAAGAAAGCCCAGATCTGAAACTATCCAGGTGCAGACGTCTGTCCTCCAAGGTCCACATGCACAGAACCACCTTTCAAAGACTGTTGCACTAACAAAGACATTCTCATCCAGTTGACCTTCTTGGTCCAACAATCTATTGGATTTGACAATGGTTTTCTTCTTATTTAGAACCATCTACATACCTGGCCGGTCTTTGTCTACAACTACAGCAAAGAAAGACAAAACTGGGCACACATCCATTCTCAAGAAGCTGACAATCAACTTGGAAAGATAAAACTATCAGACAAAAACAGTGACAGAGGAGAAGACGAAAGACATTTTAAATCAAGAGGCAGGACCTGGCAAGTAAGAATGGTAACTGGGGAAGCAGCAAAAGAGTTCACAAAGGTACTTGGTCCACTGGAAGTAGAAGCCTCACAGAACAGAAGAATGTGTAGTCTGCGAAGCAGTTTACAGAAAGAAATCCAGCTCAATGAGTTTTCCTGTTTACCTGAACCTATCCTGGGTTCAAGACACAGTGCCAGGTGCTGGAGTGGCTGGAGTACAAGGCTAAACATGACATTTCCAGGGTTTCCTAGGGTCTAGGGGTGTAGCCTTGGAGAGACAGCAGGCACCCTGGCAACCAAAGGGCAGCATGTAAATGCCATGAGTATAGGGCACTACAGGACAGTATATGTGGCACCAACTTCATGTTATTAGTCAAGAAAAAATAGTACTATTGTAGGAATGGGAATGTAGACAGAGATAGAGCACCTGCTGCCATGCACAGGCCCTGGTTTTAATCCCCAGTACTATAAAAAATAAATTTTAAAAAATAGAAATATATTGGGCTGGAGATTTAGCTCAGTGGTTCTAGTGCCTGCCTAGCAAGCACAAGGTCCTGAGTTCAATCCCCGGTAACCACATACAACAAAGCTGGGTGCGGTGACTCAACCCGTAATCCTAGCACTCGAGAGGCAGAGGCAGGAGGATTGCTGTGAGTTCAAGACTGGCCTGGGCTACATAGTGGTTTCAGGACCAGCCTGAATAAAAAGTGAAACTCTGTCTCAAAAACTTTTAAAAAAAGGAATATAGATACTTATTCATAATTGCCACTATTATCATGACAGCTTCGCTTTATTACCTACTACATGCTGGGCATCATACAAAATATTTTATATATTACTGTCTCATTGAATGAGCAGAGAACTCCATTTGCTACCTCTGGTCCCATTTCACTGGAAAAGAAGCCAATTTTATAAATATCACAGAACTCCTGAGTGGCAGCCGTGTGCTCACAAAACATCATCTCTAGCGTTTCCACCTCCACAGCACGGCAATCCCAATCCAGACAGGCTTCCCAGGAGCAGTGGGTCGGGGCAGACCTAACACCCCCAAGCACTCCAGCAAACTCCCCCTCCACTAACTGGAGCTCTCACAAGTTTGCTTTCTGAGACCGGAGGACGCCAACCCAATCTCCACCACCGCTCCTGGAATGAAAAGCAGCTCTGTTCTTCAAGGCGTGACTGTTCCTCCTGCCTCCCGTTCCGTGTCTCTTCATCTCCATCCCCAAGGATAGCCAAGGGCCACTGGCGAGACGCTGTCTCAGCCCTACAATCCCAGACCAGAGGTAAAGAGAAAGCTGGCAACCTTGCCAGGCCCCCAGAACACTTTTTATGTGCTCCTTTTGATCGTCTGTGAGATCACTGAAGAAAAAAGGGCCGTTTTCATTTCCAAGAGCCCCTTTGGAACAGAGCACAAACCTTGAAAGGTTACAGAGAACTTTTCCACAGACACGGAACTTCCAATGGGGAAGCAAAAACCACAGTGTCCTTTGAGAAAACAACTCAAAACAAAAAAGGCCCCAGCCAGCCCTGAGCTTAGTCCCTGGGAGACCAGGGCAGCCTCGCCACCTGCGGACAGGGCTCCAGCAGGTTCTCTGCACCCAAGTCTGGCAAATTCATCTCGGCCAAGGGAACAGATGCCTGGCTCTACCCTGGCAGAGAAGGCTGGTTTATTCCTTATGTTATGAGAAGAGAGGTAGACAAGGAACTGCCATCCAGAGATGTCATACTTGGGAAGTTGGAAGATCATGTTTGAAAAACAGATAGAGAGGGAAAGAGGAGTCTGAGATGAGAAATAGGACAAACAGGATATTTGTCTACGGCTTCACATGGGGAGCGCAAGCAGGGTGTGTGTATCTGACACTTGTTGAAGTGACAGTCCCCCATCTCTCCAGAGCCTGAGAGACAAGAGGCCTCAGCAGCTATGTTACACCCCAGTAAACTGGCAGCTTTGCCACGGCTCTCTGGGCAAATTCTTGCCAATAGCTCAAATAGAAAAGTAATCTCTTAATTGAAAAAGAGAGAGAGAGAATAGTAAAGAAATATCCATCTAGAAATGCAAAATAGAAGAACAGAACAAATTCATACTTGGCCTGCAGGGTGGGTGAAGCAGGAATTGGCCCTAAGCTTTGAGAGAAAGGTCAGAAAGAAAACAGGAAAGATCTGGCTTCATTGATGAATGTCCCCCTTTTCCTGGATCCCTCTGAAATCAGAAGAGATTCCCCAGGGAGTTGTCAGGAACGAGAACAGACAACCCAACCAAATACAGATGGAAGCCAAGAGAATTCACAGTCTTTGGCTGCAATTCAGGAAGACAGACAAACATTTAGTAAATGATGAAGAAAAAAAAAGAAGCACACATTATTTTCTATCAAAACAAACCCCTAAACACTTTCTCCTTCCTCCACTCAGACCTGACTGCCTGTCTGGTTTGCTTTCCAATTCCCCTGCTATATCTCTTGCGGAGCCCCGTACCCACCAGCTGTGGGGTTCTGGGGCTGTCCCGGGCAGCCAGAGCCCTGGGACCCGCTCCAGGACCACAGGGCTCAGAGCCTGGCTCCTTCACTTGGCTTACTCCGCTTCAGCCCTGGAGAAGCTTTCAGTCTACCTGAAGTCAGCGCCGATCAGACAACCTGACAAAGTGAACTGAAAGCGAGGGTCCGGAGCTCTTGTTACTACAGATCGATCAGGTCCCTTCTGGTTACCTTCCCAATTTTCTTGTAGCCGAAGATCCTCTTAGAAGCCATTCTATGAAAACCTCACCTGACAGGCTGCTAGCGCCTCTGCCTTGGCACACTCTTGATACTAAGCAGGGCCAAAGTGGGAAGTTAGGAGGTCCGGCTGCAGTTGGGACACTGGGAATTCCTAGGGCTGGGGATCAGCCCAGGAACAAACCATCCCCCTCCACCTGCTTGACAAGCCCTGAATCACTGAGCTGTTCTACTGTGCACCCTGCACTAGATAATCCCTACATCTCTTCCACAGTCTGTATGAGGAGGGACAGACACGCTCGCTCTTGCCAGAAGACAGAAAGAAGTTCATCGATTCTTCTACTAAGTATTAAACTTAAACACGTAGAAAGATGCAAAATCAACTGAAGAAAAGAGACAGGTGCCCAGGCTGATAAACTAACTGTAACTAGATTAAATCATGTTAAAATGTCAACCTGTGCTCTGCACTTACAGAGGGGTCAGCCAGTGGGAAGACACCTCCGAGCAAGCAGGTCCTGCCCCTGGGGCGCAGACAGGCCAGGGCCACACAGCAGGGCACATCCTTCCTGCAGAAGGAAAATCAGACCCCAAGGCTCCTCCCCCAAGGCTGGTGACAAACATCAGGTGCGGCTGAGTTCTCAGTCCATGGTCTCCAGCATTTCTCTCCCTCATCATTACACTCAGCCCCGGCTGAGGGGAACAATGTCAAGTCCACGGGGCTTAGAGGAGCAGTGGCGAAGCTCGATCAAGCGTAAGAGACCCCGGAGGGCTTGCTCAGCACAGACTGCTGGGGCCCACTCACGGGGTTTCTGATAGAGCAGGTCTTCGATACGGCCTGAGAATCAACATTTCTAACAAGCTACCAGATGGGCCTAATGATGTGTGTGTGTGTGTGTACACGTGTGTACACTGCAGACTGAACCCAGGGTCTTGTACATACTACATAGAAATCTACCCACTAAATTATACCACCAGCCTCAAAGACTATCATTGACTCAAAATCCCAACAACTCCCTAAACTTTTAGGGGTTAATCACCCCCTTCCTATCAGACAGGCATTAGTTGAACACAGAGCACAGAAACTAAGTAAGCACTTTAGCCCACATTATCTAATCCTAAATGAATAGGGCAACACCAAGACTAAATGAATGGTATGATTGCAATGACAATAATTATTCTTATCATCATTATTAAAATTAATGGTCCAATAAATCTTCTTCCTCAGCAGGATCAAGAGCAAATAACAAACACAAAAAGGTCAGTTACAAGATCAATCTGAGTGCTCTCTCTCTCTTTCCTAGGCCTTTCTAGTTGGGGAGGAAGAAGAGGAGAATTGAGCCAGCTATCTGGGGGAATGCAGTAAGAATTTCTGGAATCCTTTATCTTCTCTGCCAGTCCAAACACAGACTCAAGCAACTCAGTAAATCAAAGAATATGCACTAAGAGTCCAGGGGGATTACAGGAATCTCCCACTCTACCTCCCAGCTGGTCCCCGAGGAAGGCAGCCAGGAAAGTCGTGTTTCCATGTAGGAAACATGAAAAAAACCCAACCAAACTGATCAGATCCCGTCAGCAAAGCTGTGTGGAAGAGTGTGATGCCTTTAAGCAGGAAAGACCCCCAAGGAGAGAATGCTCAGGACAGAGCTGGAGAAATGCTCCCCAGAAAGAGCCAGACTGGCCTGCTGAGGTTGGAGCAGGGCAGAGAGACCTGAGAGGAATGTCACAGGGAGCGTCTATGCCGACGAGGCACAATTTAGCTGCAGGGTGGTAGACAGTCTCAGCCGGGCGGATCAACTCAGTCAGATTCCGGTCAGAGTTCCAGTGCAGGGCCCTTCCTTCCTCAGGACCCCAGAAATACAATTCAGCAGGGACCTTTTCCTTATGCAAACAAACTGCTCTCACAAACATGTGACGGTGCTTTCTCTAGTATCTCACCCCTGGTCCCTAGGCTCCTAGGTCTGAGGAGGATTTTGCCAATTCCTAAGGGTCTCAGAAACACTAAAAGGTGTTTGGAGAAGAGTCGTTGGAATTGAAGAGCCCCTCAAGCAGGTAAGGGTGGTGGTAAAGCAGATGTTTAGCTGGAGAGATGAAGGAGTCAAGATAGGAACGGCTTTTTTGGGGGGTGGGGGGATAAAACTCATTCTGTGGGACAGTGGCCAGAGACGGCTAGGGGAGGTCAGACTGATCTATACATTATGTCTTACTTTTCTACTGTTGCTGAGAAAAAATACCCAGCACCTGAAATTAGGGGGAAAGGTTCATTTAGCTTACAATTTGTAGACCTTTCAAGCCACTGGCTGGCTCCAAGGCAGGGTGGCATGGCAGACAGGCATCATGGAGGAGGAACAGTTCATGGCTGGCAGAGAGTGGCAAAGCAAGCAAACGAGAAAACAAGCCTCTTTTTGTCCATTGTATTGTATCCAGACCATTGTGATTACAGTGACATGAAACCAATCAGCAGACTGATTTTGCGACTACCCACCCTTAACCCCAGCACACTTTTTCCTAGCAGTGCACCTCAAATCAGTCACATACTCTAGATTCAGCCACTTCTGAACGCATGAGGTTTTGCACGGACATCTAGACCCAAGCCATAAAAAGTTATATTATTTTTATACTAGTAGCTATAAAGAGTGTAACTCCACAGAATCTCATTTGGCGTGAATTCGCACACTCCTAGGCCTAGTCCTTTCCCCCCACTATCCCTACCAGCTGGTCCTCCTCGAAGGTTATTCTCACCTGTTCATGTGACAGGAACTGTCCTCCAGTGGCTAGGATGGGCCACACTCAATCCTAATCCTACCTCCCCATTTTATGCCTGCCAATCCCTCAGTGATCAACAGATCGGGGGATGGGGGGCTCACTGACAGTCACATCTTAACTCCAATCACAGCCCGTCGGAGGACCTTCCCAGGCTCTCCCTGAGCAGCACTGCTCCCACATCCAACATCACGCTCCATCGAGTCCCTCTTTTCATTTTCTTTACAAAGATCACCATTATCTGTTGTTACCTTATCTATTTATAATCAGCCTTTCTTGCACAGACGTTCCGTTAGACAAAAGACCTCATTCCTTTTATTTTCCTTGTTTCCCAGAGCCTAGAAAACTTTCTGTCAGATAGTGATATTCAAATATTTGTCAACCAAGTGAATAATTGTTGAAATGATGGGCACAATCCAATGACTTAAATATGAGAAATCTGTCTCTGTACACAAAGGTGTACTTGTTTAGCATCTAAATTATGGAAACTAGTTTTGCTTCAGATAAGAATTAATAGACCACTCAAATATTTTTTCCATAATAAATCATTAGTAGGACTAATGAGCACCTTCAATTTTATTCATGTTTCAAATAGATGAAGTCTGCCTAAATAGAGGATGCTATTTTTGTTTTTTGTAATAGCAGCTTCAAGTGATAATTACTGGGTAGTTATTAATAGCTGAAATGTTCAATATATAAAAGACCATTCTTTTGGAGATTTTCCTTTCCCTTTTTTGAGGGGTGCTGGAGACTGAACTCAAAACCCATATACTCAGTACACCTTCTACCACTAACCACATTCGCAATCTCAACCCCTAAAAGACCATTCTTAGGCCTTCTATTATATAATAAAGTAAAATGATGTAAATATAACATATATACTATGATGCAAAGCCAGCGTCTACAAACCTTTGAAAATACTGATTTTTATCAGGATTTCACTAATATTTGAAAGTGAAAAGTGACCAAGGATCCCACAATTCACTGTACTTCAGGATGGCATACAATAATAACACCACACGTCCAGCCTATTTACAAATCTCCTGACAGTCAGGAGATCACTCTGTTTTTTTCCAAAGATCTGACAGTCAGCTAGATCACTCTGTTGTGTTAATGTTGGAAATTTTAACCATTTTCTTTCAGTTTAAGCTTTCTCAGTATCTGCTGGAGTTGACTCCTAGGCTATGTGACATGCAACAGAACTCACCAATATGACCGTCACCCTGTGCTCTAAAAATTCCCAGTTCAATAAAGCCAGTGATCCGGGTCTTATAGGGGACGTTAACAATAGAGCATTAATCAAGCATTATGAAAATGGCCTATAAAGGGAGTGCATGCACGCTCAACTCCTACAAAAGAAAAAGAAGGAAGAATTACCTCATTAAGCAGAAGTTTGTGGATCATAAAACTGAGCAGTTTCCCAACAAGCCACAGATAATTTACAAAATGATTGCCCAGGGCTTATTTGCTTATAGAAAATAGTATCTTCTCTCTGCCAAGTCCAGGATGCCACCTAACCAGAGCTGTTTCTGCTCAAGTCCTAAATGTTGAGTGAAATTCAATCCTCATTTCCAAGAGTCTAATCCTTCCCTACTGGGCAGATGAGGAGGAGTAATCGGTGATGACTTCAGGCTGCTACTGGTTCTCTTTGCTGGGAAGGGGCTTCCTTGCAGTAAGGATGGCAAGCCAAGATGACCACAAGAAGATATTAGACCAACGATTTATATAAGCCTTGGAACTCCTCAAGTGCTTTCAGATTTCTGGTCTTGGGCCGGGGATTTAGTTCAGTGGTTCTGGTGCCCGCCTTGCAAGTGCAAGGTCCCGGGTTCAATACCCAGTAACCACATACAACAATGCCAGGTGCGGTGACTCATGCCCATCAGCAATCAGTACCACAGTACCAGGTGTGGTGGCTCATGCCTGTAATCCCAGCACTCGGGAGGCAGAGGCAGGAGGGTTGCTGTGAGTTCGAGGCTTACCTGAGCTACATAGCGAGCTCAGGGCCAGCCTGAACTACAAAGTGAATCCATGTCTCAAAAAAACAAAACAAAAAACATAAAGAGGTTTCTGGTCTCTACGTGTCTGCGTGTGTCTGAATCAGGCATAGTAAAACCTGGCTTCTGCCCAGAGCACAACCTGATCTCTCAAACCCTGAGAAATGTGCAGTCACCGCAGCAGGCAAATGTTTGTGCCTCTGGACATGACTGCAATGACAAGGCCACTCTGATGCACAGACCAGCTCACCAAGAATTTGCATAAGTCCCTCACCCTCAGTGACCTATAGTCCCATGATCCCCACCATCCTCAATTCAATCTATAGTAACAGCTTGCCTACTGGAGAGGGTAGTGAAGAATCCAGCATCCTCTCACACACAGAGGAATGTGTAATATACACACAAAAGCCTTCAAATTCTCCATACTTTGAATACAATTTCCAATTTAAGAATTTCTTCAGGATGAATAATTCTGAATGTGTTCTGTAAGGTCACTACAAGCACACTGATAGATGTGAGAAATTAGAAACAAGCTAAATATCAAACAATGAGCTCTGTTAAATTATTTATTTGGGGATATTGTGAAAAAGAGTTTGACTGTGTAGTCTAGGCTGGCCTTAGACTCACTGAAATCCTCCTGCCTCAGCCTCTCCAGTTCTGGGATTATGAGTATGCATCACCTTGCTTGACTCTACATCCATTTAATAGGATGTAACTATATTTACCACTAAAAATGAAGCTGAGAAGAAATATTTAAAGATATAAAGTCAGCTATGATGGCACACGCCTTCAATCGCCATCTACATGAGAGGCTAAGCAGAAGGATCACAAATTTAGAGCCTTATAAAGTATTAAGTGAATAAAGAATATTTCAAAACTTTCTGCATGGTAACATCTAATTTTTTCACAAAAGTTCTCTATTTTTGCAAAAAAAAAATTATAGTCTGAAAAGTCTCAGTCTACTCAAGTTACTGTAATAAAAACATCATAGATGGATGATTTAAACACCAAACACTTATTTCTCAATTTGATAGGCCAAGAAATTCAAAATCAAGGTACTAGAATATCAAGGGTCTCGTCACAGCCTGCTTCATGGTCTGCAGATGGCCATCCTCTCCCTGTGCCCTCCTCCAACCAAGAGAATGAGCTCTCAGATCTTTCTCTTCTTTTAAGAACACTAATCCTATCATAAGAGCCTTGCTCTTAGAACTTCATCCAAACCCAATTACTGGGCTAGGGATTTAGTTCAGTGGTTTCCAGTGCCTACCTTGCAAGCACAAGGTTGCAAGTTTAATCCCTGGTACCAAAAAAAACAAACAAAAAAAAAAAAAAACAATTACAGTACTATCTCCTGATACCATCTCATTGGGAGTAAGAATCTCAATGCATAAATAGGGGATGGGGACACAAATGCAGCCCTTGACAGGAAAGTGTATGCCAAATGCTCCATAGTGGCTAGTTCAGGCCAGCTGCATTACTAGGGATGTCTGCTTTCCTTTTCTTTTCCTTTATCTTTAAATTAATCTGTATATAATAAATCTGAATTAGGTTTTACGTCAAGTAAACAGATTATTGATTATAAATCACTGGAAACACCTCATGGGCCTCGAACACTCCTCTGGAGAAGACAATCACACCACATCAGAACCAGGTGCGGTAATATCAGAATGCCCGGCCACATTCATTACCATGATGCCAACCAGAACGTCGCTTCCCTGCAAGCTTCTTGAGGTCTTAAACAAATGGTGCTGGTTATAGATCCATCAAGCCTGGAATACACCATCTTGATGCCATAATTATAAGGGTTATTTTAACATTTACAAAAGCAGGATTCAAGCAAACAAAAAGTTAAGAAACTACGGTTTCCTTTGCTGCAGTGGCCCCAGCTATGATCATGCTAGGGCTTCAGAAAAGGCCCGAGTCCAGTGTCTCCACTGTGGCCAAAAAAAGGGCCAAATCCCAATGAAATCATGAATGTTAACTCTCATCAGCAGGTCTAGAAAGTGATCAGAGATGGGCTGATCAACCTGTGACTGCTCATTCCCAGGCACAATGATAGAAAAATACCTTGGGTCACCGGAAGGGCAGACAGGTGGGCATAGGTAACTGAAAGACTCTGGCCAAAGCTTAAAGCAAAAGAAGGTGCTGGAGGGCCTGGGATATAGCTCAGTGGTTCCAGCGCCTGTCTTGCAAACGCAAGGACCCAGGTTTGATCCCTGGTAACCACATAACAATATGGACGTGGAGACTCACCCCAGCAGCAACCAGGACCACATACCACAGTGCCCAGCATGGTGGCTCATGCTTGTAATCCCAGCACTCAGGAGGCAGAGGCAGGAGGATTGCTGTGGCGTGAGTTTGAGGCTGAGCTCAGGGCCAGCCTGAACCACAAGGCGAGACTCTGTCTCAAAAAAAAAAAAAAGAAAAAAGAAAGTGCTGGAGAAGAAAGCAGACATTGGCTGCTCATAGGACATTCTTAATCTATGAAGACTGACCATCATGGCATGTACCTGAAGGTGAATGAACTATGTACAAAGACAAGCAGGTTCTCACAGCACATGCATAAACTGAAGACAGATGAGGCCGGGCCCCCATGGAGCTCCCGGCTGACCAGGCTGAGGCCCACAAGTCTAAGACCAAAGAAGCATACAAGTACCAGGAGGAGCAGCTCCAGGCAAGAAGGATGGGGCCATTAACACTCTGTCCAGAGATAAAGAAATAAAGCTCCCCTGAATGTAACAGCCTTGGTGATTACACAGATTAGTCACTGAAATAAAACAAGCTTTTACCATTAAAAGGAAAAGAAAAACAACTATGAATGAAAAAGGAGAAGGAAAGAATGCTTTTCCGGCTGGCAGACTGCAGTTTATCAGATCAGCTCCTTGTGGGACCTGCTCCTGGGGAAGCACAGACTAACATCAGCAGCTCAGTCTCCTGGAAGAGAAGCAGGACATGTCGGCAAGGATTCATAATTAAAACTTGCTTCCGGAGGGAGGGTATACATATACACGTTCCAGAATTTCTGTGTAAATTTCTCCCTTGACATTCGCATTATTGTTTTTTGCTTTTATATTACATGTTCTCATGCAAAGATACTACATTGGACACTGTGCTCCAATCTTCTCAGTGCCTCTAGCAGTCCTAGGAGGAAGATGAGAATGCCTGCTCTTACTGTGGGAGACACCAGCACCATCTGCCCCATGCACACAGCAAATAAACTTGGGAACCCACGTGTGCGGGTACAGCTGTGACTCAGGACCTTCCTACCTCCTACCCTGCCTGAGTGGCTGTTTAGAGATCAAGATCTAGAAATCATCAAAGCATCAGATTATTGACCAAAAGGCAAAAATAATCTGTTGCAACAATGGATTCTTGGAAGTAGGGTGGAAGTGGTTTATCATAAAAGGAACACAGGCTCTCAGTTAATGTCACTAAAAAGACTGAGACAGTCAGAATCCATCCTCTTGCCTCCCCAGAGAGGAAAACAGGGCTGACTGGTTCCTTACCAGTGTCCTATGGAGATGTTCTAATTGTGCTAGTTACAGTATTGCGGATCAGGAAGGACTGTGTTAAAAAGCCCACGATGTGGCAGAAAAATCAAGGTGTTAGAGTCAGGCAAAGTGGAGTTCAAATCTCAGCTTCTCCAACTAACTGACCCAAGTTGCAGTATCTCACCCGTAACCACATAAAAAACACCAACTTGACAATACCGTGACCAACTATAAAGACTAAATACCCATGTATGAGTAGCACCTTCTCTACTAGAAAGCAGACATTGCTTGGCAGTTTCCATGGTGATAAGCACTATTAATAATCCATACCATTCTGGGACTTCAGAGCCTCAGCACCCTGGGTTCCAATCTCCCAGGCCCTGGCTTCTTCCTCTAGCAAATAAGCAAAGCAGACAGCTTCTTAACCGTCTCACTGTATGGCTCTGGGGATTAAAATGACAAGGGTATGGAAGCATTGTGAAAAAAGGCAAGCCCAATGAAAATGTAAAGTGGGATTCTTTTCATTTCTGCCCAGGAATTCTCCAGAGTTCCCCATTAAGAGCTGGTTTTCTAGGGATGGAGATTTAGCTCAGTGGTTCCAGTATCTGCCTTGCAAGGACAAGGCCCCTAGTTCAATCCCTGGTAACCACATACAACAGTACTGGACATGGTGACTCACACCCACCAGCAATAGGTACCACATACCACATGCTGGGCATGGTGGCTCACACCTGTAATCCCAGCACTTGGGAGATAGAGGCAGGAGGATTGCTGGATTACTGTGAGTTCCAGGCTCACCTGGGCTACATAGTGAGCTCAGGACCAGCCTGAATTACAAAGCAAGACCCTGTATCCAAATAAAAAAAAAGTGTTTTTAGGTTTTTTTGAGACAGGGTCTCACTTTGTGGTTCAGGCTGGCCCTGAGCTGAGCCTCCAGCTCACATCACAGCAATCCTCCTGCCTCTGCCTCCCGAGTGCTGGGATTACAGGTGTGAGCCACCACGCCCAGCACGGTGGTATGTGGTCCTGGTTGCTGCTGGGGTGAGTCTCCACGCCCAGTATTGTATGTGGTTACCGGGGATCGAACTCGGGTCCTTGCGCTTACAAGACAGGCGCCAGAACCACTGAGCTAAATCCCCGGCCCAAAAAAGAGTTGTTTTTCTCAAGTTGCCGCCAGAAAAGATGTTGCATGGACTTCCCTCAAGTTAGACACCTCTGTACAGTCTGCCATTCTTCCTGTCTGAATGCAGGAGAGAGCAACAGAAACTCACAGCATCTGCCATACTGCTGGCTCTGAGAGCCCTGAATGGAGCAAGGTGGACACTCTGGGCTCTGAACCCCACCACCGGGAAGGGAAAAGCCCAAATCCACCTCCTGACTCCTGGCTTTGCCACTTCATGCCACCCTCTAACTCAGACGGTCTCGGTAGCTGCCATCAGGAGATAATAGAAAAACCCTAAAAATGAGAACAAGGTTACAGCAAATAATGAAAAGAACAGAAGAGAGCTGACAGAGACTTAATCTTCTAAAATGAGGGTGAGATTATGCAAATAAGCTATAGTAAATGGAAAATATTATTTTAAATGTGAAACATTTAGATGGTATTGAATTTTGCATTAATTCTTAGCCTAGACTGAGTTAATTCGCCACTGATTTACTGTTGTCATTTTTCCAGCATAACCACACATTCGCGTGACACCCTTTCTTTTACTCTCTGCCTTTCACGGTACTGCTTCACGGAGGAGGATGATCTCTGCAAACACTACGTCAGGGTGTCCGCTTGTGCACAGGTGCATGTTAATATTCAAAGATGTTCATGCTGCCTCTTTTGCAGTCAGTTTTCCTGTCAGCATGGTCGTGTTTCTCACCAATTCCAAGTGGGCCTGACTCCACCCTGTTCTCATGTTTCTGTGGAGAGGCTGGAGCAGTTTTCCAGTTTTTATTAACGATCTGTAAACCCACATCCTTTGTGAGATTCACAATTTACTCTGAAATGTATTTGCATAGGATCTGCATTCTACTGTGGGCTGTGAAAGCACAACACTCGCAGCAAACCTCAAGGACAGACAAGAGGAGGTGTTGGTGTTGGGGGAGGAAGACTGAATGGGGATGCTGTACCGGTTCCCATCGCTTTATAACAACAGACCACAAACAAAGGGCACATGCTGGTTATCTCACTTTCCCCAGGTCAGCTGTCCACTACAGCTTAGCTGGCCCCTCTGCCCAGGGTCTCAAAGGTGCCATCCCGATGCCCACCAGGCTGTTTCCTTCCACAGCTCAGGGTCCTCTTCCAAGCTGAAGTGGCTGCTGGCAGAATTCTGTTCCCTGCAGCTCCAGGAAGGAGACCCCATTTCCTTCCTGGCCCTCAGCCAGGGGCTGCTCTGGGCTCCTGGAAGCCCAGGCAGTGCCTCTCCACATGTGCCTCTCCCAACTCACCAGCTTACATCTTCAAAGCCTGCAAAACAGCTCTCAAAACAGTCTGCTAAAAATGGAGACTTTCTCTTATTTTTCTACACTGCTGGGCTGGGAATGGAACACAGACACAGAGACTCACCCACATGAGCCAAGCACTTCACTATCTGAGCTGTATCCCCCACCCGAAAACAGTCTTAAATAATCACAGGGAAGATGATTACACATGGGCATGATGCACTGGTGTCGCCTTAGGTGCATTCATGACTGGGCCCTTTCTTATAAGTGTCCAGCGGTGAATATACTATTGTTAGGAACCAATGTTGCTTCCCGTGGTGCCTCAGAACTCAGAAATCCAAACACTTCTCACCTGCGTAATTCTGGTACTCATCTTTCAAATCCATCCTCTCCCTCCTGACCACCACGTCTCTGGCTTGGGTCCAGCGTTCTTGCCAGAACCAACGCAACAGCATCAAGTCTTGCTCTGTCCTCTACACTTCCCCTACAGAGAACCATCTGTGAACCTCACTCAATTTTTTTCTCCACTACCAGTAACTCCCCACTACCAGCAGTTCAGCAGACAGGTCAGCGCCTTCTTGGTCTTCTGCCTGAGAAGTCTAGTGCCAAGCGTGTGCCTCTTCAGCCTTCCCTGTGCTCTTGTCTGTAGACCCAGGATGTCCTCTCTGCCAAGACTGTCCTTGCTGTCACCCATCCCGCTCGACTCTGTTGGAGGAACACGGCTCTGCACCGCCTGCCTTCACCTCCCCATCGTTCTTCCCATTCCCAGTGAGTCTTGCACACAGCTACTGCGGCACCTCCCACTATTACAGCCACCAGTTTTCGTGTCCTTTCCCCAAATGCTGGGGGCAACCAAAGGGCCGGATCTAGTTTTTCCTTCTTATATTTTCCATGCTACCAAGGAACAGACAACATTGAAGGCTATGGAGTTAATCATATTTCCAGCACAGCACGGAGGTGAAGAGTGCAATTTATAAACTGCACAGGGCCGGGGATTTAGCTCAGTGGTTCCAGCACCTGTCTTGCAAGCACAAGGACCGGGGTCAATCCCCTGGTAACCACATACCTATACTGGGTGTGGAGACTCACGCCCAGCAGCAACCAGTACCATGTACCACAATGCCGGGCGTGGTGGCTCACGCCTGTAATCCCAGCACTCGGGAGGCAGAGGCAGGAGGACTGCTGTGATGAGTCTGAGGCTGAGTTCCGGGCCAGCCTGAACTACAAAGTGAGACCCTGTCTCAAAAAGCAAAACAAAACAAAACAAAACTGCACAGTCCACATCTACATCACTTTCCAACCGTGCACTGTAGCCCGGATGTGGTTTGAGTCTCCCCTAAAGTTTGGGCGCTGAAATGTAACGCTCATTGTGAAGGGTTAAGAGGCTGGAAACTTAATCCATAATGTTTAGAGTTCGGGCTTTAGAAGGTGATTAGGATTTGATGTCATCAAGGTGGGCACCTATGATGGAGGGAGCCCTAATGGCTTCATAAGAAGCAGCAGCAAGACCAGAAAACATACAAGCACACATACACACATACATACATACACACACACAGACACACACATATACGTATATACACACACACACACACACATATACGTATACACACACACACACACACACACACACACACACACACACACACACCGTGTCCTTGCCATATGATGTCCCGCATCAGTTTAGGATTTAGCGATAGAAGACCAAGACCACATGTGGCTCCTTGACCTTGGACCTCCAGAACTGTGAGTCAAAATGAGTCTTTTCTTTTACCTTATTTAATGGGATTGTGTTTTTGGCAACAGAAAATAGGTGCTATTCTAATGTGATTCTGGCCAAATTAGTCAACTTCTCTCTATGCGCTAGCTTCCTGGTCTCTAAAAGGAAAATAATAACTAAAAAGGAAACAAACTACAAATACATTCTTACCATGTGATCCCCCAACCACACTGCTCGATATTTATTTACCCAAATGAAATGAAAATTCCTATCTACACAAAAATCTGCTCATTGCTGTTTCTAGCACCTTTATTCATAATTGCTGAACCTCAGAAGCAACCAGGATGTCCTTCAGGATGCAAATGGAAAAATACACTGAGGAACAGAGGACAGTGGAATATATTCATCAGTGCTCAAAACAAATGAAATATTAAGCCATAAAAAGACCTGAGGGAACTTTCAATACGTACTACTAAGCGAAGGAAACCATTCCATTCAGAAAAGGCTATGTGGTGTAGGACGCCAACTACATGACATCGAGAAGAGGTACAATATGGAGACAGTGGAAAGATCAATAGTTCCAGGGATCGGGGGAGGAGAGAGAGGGATGCCCAGCCAGAGCACAGAGGGCTTTAGTTTGGTAAAAGTACCCTGCAGAGCGCTGTGTGGGCACGTGGCTTTCTGTGTTAGTCCAAACCCATGGAGTGTACAACACCGAGAGTGAGCCCGAGCCAGAGTATGTGTAACCGGGATGCTGGGTGACAGTCATATGTCGGTGCAGGTTCAGCAATTGTAGCAATGTGGCACCCAGGTGAGGAACAGTGATGAGGAGGAGGCTGAGTATCCTGGGGGTGGCACTGTGCATGGGCTCCCCCTGTACTTTCCAACCAGTTCTGCTGAAACTGCTCTTAAAAAATGAAGTTTACTATTTTCTTAATAAGAGAAAAAAATTGCATCTTTATTTTATTTTATTTTTTTTTTTAGGTTTTTTGAGACAGGGTCTCACTTTGTAGTTCGGGCTGGCCCTGAGCTCAGCCTCAGACTCATCACAGCAATTCTCCTGCCTCTGCCTCCCTAGTGCTGGGATTACAGGCGTGAGCCACCACGCCCGGCACTGTGGTATGTGGTACTGGTTGCTGCTGGGCGTGAGTCTCCACACCCAGTATAGGTATGTGGTTACCGGGGATCGAACCAGGGTCCTTGCGCTTGCAAGACAGGAGCTGGAACCATTGAGCTAAATCCCCGGCCCAAAAATTGCATCTTTAATTAGGTAAAAATGTAGAAATTTCTAAATAAAAGCACAGGCAAACACATGGCTTCTAAATTTAAAACTATAAGGCGGCAATGTATCTGTAAAGCAAAATGTGGGAAACCAGAAATAAAGCTAAACTTGGCAGAGTCCAGCCACAGCTGGTTGCTTTCACACCAGAGTCCACCCTGACCCCACCCTCCATACCTGCCGAGAGATCTACAGGCCATGTGCACACTGGCCCTCTCCTGAGTCCCACAGGCTGAGTCCATGGCTGTGGCAAAGTCCCCAGAGCTACTGCTACACCAAGCCAAGTGAAAATCACATTTAGGGATCAGGGCTGAGCTCCTACGCAGTGCATGGGGTGACCCTCAGACCCAGGTCAGCTGGACTCCAGCAACACTCCAGATCACAAATACTGCCTTGCTCTCCTACATCCCCTGCTGGATTTAAACATTTGCCTTTAAAACTCCTCAGAAGTGACAATTCTTACCACTTACAGAGAGAAGAGAAAAGTAGGTCAGAATATGGACAGCTTAGAAGGAGAACTACAGTGTTTCAGAGTGAGCTAACATGGTCCTGATAGAATTATACAAAAAAGGAAAAAATACACGTATGCTAAAAGGGAGATGTTTAAATGAGGAAAATTCCTCTGGGTTTATATTTAACTTAATATAAATATAGATGGCTATCTATGCACAGAAACACTTATAGATATTGTCTTACTTTTCTGGTTGCTGAGACAAAATACCCAACATCAAAGTTAGAGGAGGAAAAGTTTATTGTAGCTCATGGTTTGTTGAGGTTTCAGTCCATAGCCAGATGGATCCAAGACAGGAACATGGCAGAGGAACATTGTAGAAGAAAAACAGTCCATGGTAAACCAGGGCAGGCAGAAAGCAGCAAGCAGCAAGTCCAAGCAATAGCAGTAGTTTCTTTCTGCCCCTTTCATATGCCATCCAGACCTCCCAGGCTTAGGACGGTGCCAAACCAATCAATGGACTAATTTAATGGACTGATTAATTATACACTCTTGATGCCAGCATCACTCACTCTGGATCCAGGCACCTCTGAAAAAGTCCATATAATATATAT
This sequence comes from Petromus typicus, assembly GCA_004026965.1. Lineage (NCBI taxonomy): Eukaryota > Metazoa > Chordata > Mammalia > Rodentia > Petromuridae > Petromus > Petromus typicus. Next base: position 5,291 of record PVIR01012030.1, on the reverse strand, counting down.
ACATATATTTCCTTACTCTTGTAGCTATGAGGGCCCGAAAGCAAAGATACTCCCAAAACAACATACCCATCTAACACACAGGTAGGAGGAAGTGTATATCACAAGTCAAGGCTCCTTGCAGAAATGGCTGATTCAAGGAATATACAGGGTGAACCTGGTGTATAGCCCCCAAAAGTAAAAAATGCCCCAAACCACTGACAATGATGTGGTTATATTAAAGGAATACAGGAGCCAAATCAAGAACTAAAGCAGATTTGAGCAAGGAAACATCCTTTTATAATATAAGGTAGAAAATAACTATCTGCAAGTCCATACTGATACAAATTATTGAATAAAGTAATAAATGGTATTGGGGGAAACTCCCACTCAAAAGAATTCCAAGTAATCCTTGTGGGTATTCTTCCCTTACAGAGGTAGTTCTCCACTCTTTAAATGTGGATGATACATAGTATTTTTTTTTCCAAAGAGTACAGAATAGAAAAAAAAAGAAAGAAAGAAAGAACAACTTTATAATACTATGGTGATCGAGATTAACATCAACAAGGACAAGTCATCAACATGTACTCATGGTACAAGAGAGTGTCCTTCCCCCAAAAAAATACCACTCCACTCAACCTGAGGAAAACATCAGCCAAATCCAAGTAAGGGACATTCTACAAAATGCCTACCTATTCCCAAGGATCAGAGAATTAGTTCTTCATCAGCCTCCTCTGTGATCACAAAGGAGAAACACTGCACTCAAGGGTAACTACATATTGGGGAGAAGTTAAGACAGCTAAAGCTGAGTTGTTTACCAGAAAATGTACCAGTGGGTACTGGAAAGCAAGTGAAGACTGTGCTACCTTTATTGCTTGTATCCACATCTGGGTGAATAAAAGCGAAGTGAGCCCAAAGCTTGGGGATCCTCTGTCTGCCAGAGGTAGGATCCCCAGGCTCCCTGCAAGTTGAGCAAGTTGACCCCATAGCTCCTTATTATTCATTCTCATTGACACAGGGCCAAGAAGATATGAGGTAGCAGCTATGAAACTAAATCCAGGTAGCCACAACCCAGTGATTCTCAAAACTGTCAACATCATCAAAACTGAACCAGGTTTGATGTTGCGTGTGTGGGATCCCAGCATTTCAGAGGCTGAGACAGGAGGGTCCTCATGAGTTCAAAGCCAGCTTGGGTTATACAGTGAATTGAAGGTTAGCCTGAATTACACAGCTTTAAAAAAAAAAAAAAAAGGAGCTTAGGGAAATACAAGTTTGACAAATAAATTTTATATGAGATACTGGAAAACAGAAGTCTATGGATTTTAGTTAATAGTATATTGGTATCAGGCTCATTCATGTGACATAGGGACATTCCAGCATTAGATAACAACAGGGGAAACTGGGTATAAGATCACAAGAACACTCTGTAACTATCTTTATTATAATTCGGGACACTGACAACTGTTTTAGAATAGAAAATTTATTTTAAGAAACAGACAGACAGAGACACTCTCCCACTGAGCGAGGATGAGCTTGTGTTTGGGTAAGAATAACACTCAACTAGCAGGTGGGGAAGCGGGAGGCCGGGACAGGAGCATCTCGAGGTTCAGTCTCAACATCAACACAGTCGTACAAATGATTCGTGACACCCCTGCTGGCTGATCTGCACCAACCCGAGTTAAAAGAAAAATAGTGTCTTCATCTGACAAAGAGGAAAAGACAGATACCACCAAAGAACTGGCTGGGTCACAGCAACGACAGACACCAGTAACCTCAAAAGGCCCATCAGTGAGGACTGGCCAGATGGCCCAGCAGTAGAGCTCTTTCCTAGCATGCATGAGGCCCAGAGATCAATCCCTAGAACTGCAAAAAATTTTTAAAAATAAATTTAATTTAATTAAAAACCACTTATTAAGGCGCCAGCTGATATTCCATTAAAACCACTCACATTATCAAAATCATGTCCTGAGTGCTGCTGGCTTCAAACGCTAAGTGATTTAGTCCCAGCCACAGATAATAGGAGAATGGCAACGTCAAAGTCAATCATGAGACTCGGGGTACACATTCTCGCTGGCCCCCGGACCCCACCTGAGACTGGCTCTATGGTTATTGTCTTGCATCAGCAGCGTCCATGCACTTTACTGAGGAGTCTTGGTCTGAGTGTTATTTCTCAAAGTTCCAAGCCAGGATCTCATGATCTGTAATTTCTGCTCCTACAGTTATCCAGCTCCCCATAAAGTGAGTTAGTTTAAGATTTTTTCCTTAGTGTCCTTCACCAGACACGCACTGGATGCTTGGGTTTCTTCTAGTCCTTTTCTCCTTCTCCTTTCTCCATGAAAGAGAAAAACTGATAAACTTCAAAGAAAGGGAGAAGGTGTCAGTTTAAAGACTAAGAAGAATCACCAAGGATTTTGTAGCCAAGATTTTCAACTTGAAATATATTTGAAGAATAGATACAGCAGGCAGGGAAGGGACAGGGAGTTCCAACAGGAAACGCATAAAAGGAGAAGGCTGGGGCAACAAGATGCTATCCACTGGAAGACTAGTAAGAAATGAGTTTGCAAAGAACTGGGGATCTGCATGGTAACGGTGCAAAACGAACAGCACAAAGAAGCCAGGCCAGGGAAGCGCTGACGATCAGCTGAGACCCCCGTTTCTCAGGTGACAGGGAACTACTGATAGGGTTTGAGCAGAGACACGACAGACCTCCCGCTTCCCTTGTTGGTCCAAAGTGGTGTGCTAGATGGATGGACGGACAGACGGAAGGAGCCCTCCCATGCTGCCCGTGCACACCTGTGCCCTGCGAGGACAGATGGAGAGGAATAAAAAAAAAATCTGCCATTGAATGTGCATATAGTGGTCCTGCATGCACACTGGGTCTGGAGACGAGAAAACTGGATCCTTCCAGCCGCTGTCTCAATGCCCAGCCATGGAATGAAATGCAGGGATGTCTGGGAATAGAGTTAAGTGAAAATCATAAATCAATATGATCCCTTTCAATAAACAGTCCAGCTACTGACTCCCTGTCGGGCCCTCGGCAGGGTGCAATTGCTTAAAGGCAGCCAAACTCTCACTTCAATTAAGTGTCATCCCTGCTAAATGGAGACCAGATGTGCAAGCCAACAAAGACATCTAATCAGGTTGAAAGAGAGGATTTCTGTAAACAAGACAACTCAGGGGGAGGCGGAGAGGGCACAGGAGGCGGCAGGTGCCAAGAAGAGTCAAACCAGGGCTGCAGCAGGAACAGGGTCATCTGGCAAAGAAAGGCTGAGAGCTTACCCAGGTGCCTTCCACAGGGGACTCTTACCTGGAAGAGGCCTTTGCTATCTCGACAGCAGTTAGAATCCCATCACTCTCAGAAATTCTAGCCACGGAGTTAGACTCCATCTGACCTCCAAGTCCAGTGCTTGGAAGACTGTTCCAGCCCATGAGGGAAAGCATGTTTGAGCCTCAGGCCCAGCAGAGCCAAATCAATTCAAAGCAGGCTAGGTCGGGGCACCAAGTCGGAACCAAACCAGACTTCCGGCCATTCCTCGAGCCTCAGCCTCTTCCACTTCCTGTTCAGTGGAGAGCAGCAACTTACCACACCACAGAAAGAAAGTAGAGTGTTTGGAGGCTCAGGGCCTTTCCTGTGTGTGTCATCTCTCTTTAGCAAGACTTCACCTTAGTGTTTTTCAATGGAAGAAGAAAGGAAAGGAGGGAAGGGGGACAGAGAAAGAGCAAGAGCGTGTGTGCACGAAACAAACCCCCTAGCCCGTGAGCCTCAGCACTGGCAGCTCCTGTGTCACTAGAGTGTGGATTTCTAGGCCTCTGCTCTCCGTTTGAGTGGGCGGCCTCTGGCTGAGACCTGGCTGTCACACTCTCCTCCCACAGCCTGACCCTGTTGATCTGCTGTTTCCACAGCTGTCCCAGCTGATGTCGCAAAGCTTGGCTGAGGTCTGGAGAGGAACAGGTTGGTTTGGAAGTTTAAATCTGAGCAGCCTGGCTCCACCACAGAAGTGTGGAAGGGCTAAGACCAGTTTCAACAGGATGGAGCAGAGAGAGTGTCGCTCACCTTTCAGGGAGAGGTTAAGGCTACACTAGGCAAATAACACACTTAATAACACGCCGTGGAGAACCAGCAGCAGGTCCGCACATGGTGCTTGTCTAGAGGCAGCACTGGGGGCCGGAGCGCAGGTCTGAAGCCAGAATCCTGGCCAGTGACACTGACTACAGGCTGGGTGACCTTGAGCGAGTGGCTGACCTGCCTCTTCCTGAAGTAATTACTTGGCTTCGGTGAGTTGCCACAGGTAAAACACTCAGAGCAGTGCCTGTTCTATAACGACATCGTCACAGATGGGCCATTATGTTAGTATTTCTAAACCATCCACTTGAACTCCGACTTGGCTTATTAGCGTCACCGATTACAAAAATAAGAGATAAACTACTCCCTCCCTGGTCCTTGGTGGTATTTTCCAAGAACTGGCTTTCATGTTCCTACCTCTAAAAAAATCAGTCAAATTAAACAGTACTAAAAGCTAATATGCACCCGGAACTACTCACACCCCTTCTCCTCCAGCTCCTTCTGGGCAAAGATAAACAAACACCCATGTGGGGTCCACAGTGACAAAACGGCAGCACAAGGCACAGTGGCTGCTGACAAGGACAGGACATTAGGTGCCCGTATGTGAGATGCGCACAGCGCTCTTCCCCAGAGGGCAGCCAGAGCCAGGCAGGGCTGCCTGGGGCCTGGGGTTTGGAATGTGGAGAGGTCTCCTGTCTTCAGGAAGGGAGGAAGCTGACCCTCAGAAGTGGGCACGCAGACCCCAATCTCAGCCCACAATCCCTTGGGCCCGAGGTCATTAGGTTATTCACTCAGGATACACATTCTGCCAAATAAGGGGCTCCCCGGCCCCGGGGTCCAGCACTCGCCACCATCTCAGCCCCTGGAGGAGAGAGGCTGAGAAGCCTCAGAATGACTGTCTCTGACAGGTTACTGCGGGCTGTGGGCTTTCCTAGTTAAGAGCCCTCCGGTGAGGAGGTAGGGAGAGGAACGCACCTTCGCAGGATGGCCAGCGACTGAGGAGACAGGGTACATCGGCCTCATCACTTTACAAAGGTGGCCCCACTGGTCAGGTGGCAGTGCTGAGCTCCTAGCGGAAGAGCGATTCCTCCTCCCACAGCCAACCGTCCTGTGGTTAATGTCTCTCCAGGGAAGCAGGAACTCGGCAGCCGGAGCCTGAACAGACACTGCCCTGTTATTTTTTACATGGATTAAATGCCAGAGGGCAGGGTGCTGTACGGGAGATGCAGAGATGCCAGGGCCTCGATCCAGA
>PVIR01012029.1:0-45755 GCA_004026965.1 Petromus typicus | reverse complement strand
GCCATAAACTCTTCTCCTCAGCCATCCCCTCTGCTGTGCCACACCTTGGAACCAGCAGACAATGAACTGAAACCTATATAAACTGTGGGCCAAAATAAGCTTCTCCTTTTTTAACTTAGGGTGCCAAGAATTTTGTCCCAGCAATGAGGAAGTAACTAAGACACTTACAATGAACAAGATCAAATACTCAGACTGGAACTGGACATAGCAAGTGAGACAGAGAGGGAAGCAGTTTGCTTCAGTCATAGAAAAAGAGACATATGTGAGAGGTTTAGTGAAGAAAACTGAGGCAGAACCCGTCTTAGCTACCTCATGGACTCTGCAGGACTAAAGAGACCTTTTTTTAAAAAAATCTTATTGGTACATTACATATATACATCATGACTGCACTCAACAATGAGAATTTGTGCCAGTATATGACACAACTTAATTCTCATTTTTTCCCATAGCCCTACTCACCCTACCATCCCCCCCATATACATAAATTTTGTTTCCTTTCTTTTTTGTTATAACCTCATTTTTCCCCCTTCACCCCATTTTGCTTTGAGTATTTTCTATTTCACAATATATAACATACATTCTAGAACTCATTTGCATCTTTATTTTCTCATACCAGAGAAAAGATGCAATATTTACACATCTGTGACCTATTTATTTCACTTAGGAGGATGTCCTCAAGGTACACCCATTTGTTCCTGGAGAAATGCCAAAATTACGCCTTTAACAGGGCACCATGCACCATCCTTTGGCTTAGCAGTTAAGAGCAGATCTTGGGATGATAGTTCTGCTCACAAAACCCCTTCTGTCTACTAAGGAAAGGCAGACTGTTTGTCATTTAACAAGATGTGTGTCCTTGGCTCCAAAGGATGCTGGGATCAAAGGGGAAAGGAAGAAGACCACAGGGAAAAGAGGGAAGAAAGCTGGAAATGGAGTGAGACTAGGCTTAGGGAACTGAGCTACCTGGGAGACAGGCCTCTGTCGGAACAGGAAAGACTACAGTTGAACAACGAATTGAACAAACTTGGATTTGACATGGGCTTGATTAACTGCAAGGAAACCCAAATGACAGGTATAACGTTGGGCTGAGCTTATTACTTTAATATTTGACTTCTCACTCTTGTAGCTGGTAGCACTAACCAAATGTAAGCAGCCATTAAAAGAAGTTGGAGCCAAAAACAAGTGTGAGAAAATTCTAATCTAAACTACATTTGATTGCAAGTTTCTGGGAGTGGCATGGACTATATCAGCCCATGGAAAACTTGAATTCCACCAAAGGCTGCCTTGACTCCCATTATCAACTATTAGAACTCCAGCTAAATTATTACTGGTATTGAAACCCAAGGGACCAGCTGCTGGATTAGCAGACTGAAATCTTAGCTAAAGGTTCTCACAGAGGTCACCAGTATGAGCTTCCTCCTCAGCATATCCTCAGCTACAAGATTATCACATTGGGATCACTACCTTTTGCATATTAAGTCCCTTCTCTAATAAACACTCCTAGCACTCTTGGACAAGTTACTCTATTACTTTCACTAATAAGAATCTGATAAGAGTTAAGAAGGAAGATTTAGGATTCATGGTAAGATGGGGAGTAGAGCATCTAGGACTTAACTTGAGGGTGGTGGTAGCTGGCAAGTATGGTATGTGACATCTTTCCCCTGAGAAAACTAGAAAAGCCCAAGGGAGCCAGCTGTCATCCTTGTCCTTGCCTTGCCTTTCCAAAATGTTGCCACTCTTTGACACTCTGAACGTACCTGTATCTTCCCATCCAGCCAATTCCTGGACCTCATATTCAATAACTGCTGGTCTGAGGCCATCTCTGGCACTTCCAACTGGTCTGGACAAAAGAGGCCTGGGGAGAAGTGGGCAGGTGGTCAGCTAAAGGAAAGGTTGAATTCAGGCTAAGGCTAGGCACATAGCCCAAGCACCGGAGACCACCTTCCTGGCAAGATGGCAGCTATCCATCAGATGCCAATCTCTTTTTGGAATGGTGCATCTGCAGCAATGGTCCTGCTGTTAGCAGGCAGAGTATAGGAGACAGATGTGACAACCAAGGGGTCCCTCCCTGTCCCTGGGTTGCTCAGTTAGAAAAGAAGAGGCTGGGTGGTTGTGGGGAAATGAAAATGCACCCTAGGCTCTGGTTTCTAAGTTTATCTGCTAAGTGCTGAGTCTTGAGCCCTGGGACCTTCTCATCTTTTGGCTGACCCAAGGAAGAAGTCATGTAGAGGCAGGTTCTTTGCCAGACAGCACCCAACAAGCTGGTCTGGGGTCACAGTATCAATGAAGGAACCTCTCAGGGTTTCCAAAACCAAGGTGCACCTCACCAGCTCTCACTTACACCTGACTCCCCACCTGTATACAGTGGCATGGAGAGTGGTGAATGCAGAAAAATTCAGGATTACTATTAGGGAAAAATGTCTGGTATGAGGTCAAAGATGTTGCAAATGATTAACAGTGAAGAAAATAAGCTGACTGCCTTTTCTCAGATGAATCAAGTCAGATGCAAAATTTAGCTGGAAGCAGAGAGATAGATGAAATGACCTTGACAAACAGATGACCTTGACAAGCCTTCATAATAAACACAGGCGTGGTGGGTTCTGCCTCAGTTCTCTTCCCCAAACCTCTCTCATTTGCCTGGATGGAAAAGCCACCTTGTCTTTTGGGCCAGCAGGGCTCACGTGGACACGATAGAGAAAGGACAACTGAGATGTAATCATCATGCTCGGATCCACAGAAGAGACCACCCACTGGTGCTGCAGTCACCTAGACTGGAGGCCCCTGGGTTGGATGATCGTGGTTTATCAGAGGGAAGAGCATGAGACTGGGCACAAAGGCCTACTGGGCTGAGGTTCCCACACCCACGGACCCCTGGGTACCTTCCAGGAGAGAAGCCAGCACCAAGCCCAAGTCAGTGAGGAAGGATGGCTATGGGGAGCCACATGTGGGGAGTGGTCCCCAAGGCCCCAGCCAAGTTTCTGGGCCCCAGATGAAGAGTGAATCACTGGTTCCCCCTGGAGGGGAGTCGTCAGTCACCCTGTAAAAGTTTATTTATATACATGTCTGATCTATTTCACATCCGCTCTGATATTTTGACACATCTAGAGGAAATGTAACTCTCCCCCATATGGCGGCATTTGGTTGGCCAGACCTGGGGAAACTCAATAGGGTCACGGAGGAGCAGAGGGGAGTAGCAGCATCAGGAAGAGTGCCAAAGGCCCGAGGCCACATGGGCACTTTGGGCCAGCAGGCTGAGAACAGGAGTCACAGTGAGGTCAGTACAGAAATCCTCCCGCCAGAGCGAGCGTAGGGTGCTAAATGCAGCTTTGGTTGCTGCTCTCCAGGAGGGAAGGGCTCAGGATGAAGACAGGGCAGAAAAAAAAGAGCAAGAGCAAGTGTCGAAGAGACAAGGCTGTTCGACAGGGACAGGACAGGCTTGCAAGGCCAGTGTATTGCAGGACCTCTGAGAGCAGCCAGAAAGCTGGGCTTTCTCCGTGGCCAGCCTCCTGGAAGGAAACCACGAAATCTATAAGTAGGTGAAATCGGGATGAAGGAAGAGGCTACCTAGAGCTTTCTCCAGTTCTCAAGCTCCTTTGCACCTCAGTTTCCTCACTGATACCCAAGTGGAAATCCAGGAAGCTTAAAAGGCCTAATGAGGGAGAAAAGGTTGGAAACTCCTTAACTGTAACCTGGAAGGACAATGAAAGGGAACCAGGTGTACAAATCACCAGCCCAGAGTCTGCCGCTCAGGTGGCCAATGAGCAATGGCTTCCCCTTCAGTTCTGTTCGGCAGGCCCAGAGCTCTCAGTCTCAAAGGAGAACCCACTTTAGCTAGAAATGATGAGGTGACAGGACCTTCCGTGCATGAGTATAGGGTGCTGTGGAAAAACGAGTGCAGGATACCAGCGCAGCAGATCTCCGGATCAGCTAGGGGGAACTTTCTCAGCTCTGACTTGCTCAGCCCACCTCTTACAAACTGAAAAACAAACTGTGCAGGCTATGATTCCAAGAGGGAATAACACTTAGAGTTCATGAGCCATTTAAAGTTTAAATTGGTTTCTCCAGGGTGTCTCAGGGAGGTAAGCTGATGGCCCCTACTCACAAGTCCAGATGGGGCAGATGCTTCCCAGCATCCTTTGATGCTGACACAGACACAGGGCCTAGGCAAGGCTGGCCTAGAATAACCTCTCCTATGAATCTTTGTGTGGTCTTAGACCCTCCTCCTTTAGTCCACAAGCACTGCCTGGGCTCTGCCCCCTGGAAGCTCTGCCTCCATCCTGCAGCCTTCCTCACTCTGGTGGTGGATGCTACTTGTCTCAAGTCCCCGCTTAGTAGCAGAGTGTGACAGCTAAGAAGTTGCTGGGACCTCCCATCCTCCTTGTCTCTGGAACCTGGGTCAGTAGCGGAGGCTACACTTGATCTAGCTGCCCACCAGCCTCCCAGCAAATCCTGTAAATCCTAGTAACACAACAGGAAGGCCTTTTAACTAGTACATAAAAGTGCTTTGGGCTTTCAAAGGCCTGAGATCTGTGTTTACAGGGAGCCCAAGATTTTTATAGGCCATTTCCGGTCCCTTTTCCCCTGACCTACTGATACATCTCAGCTTCTAGCTGTGGTATGAGGATTTGGCACAGTCCAAGGCACGAGGTCAATGAACACGGAAAATGAAGATCTTAGAGCCTGAAAGGCAATGACCAAAACAAGCCAGCAGACGACCCCACCACCAGCAGCAGCACCATGGCCCAGACAGTCTGCTAGAGTCACTCTGAACACATTCTGTTCTTCAGGTGGACATGAAATAGGAATTCACCAGATGGCTGCTTATCAACAGAAGAGGTAACCGTGTGCCCCACAGCGGCTAGAGACTGGCATAGAAATGGCCCACTAAACACCTTGGAGAGGCGAGTGAGATACCCAGAGGTACTTGCAAGGTACTCAGCCTGCTCGAACGACACACAGGTCACAGTAAAAGTAACAAGACAGGCAAGCTGTCATGACTAGTATTCAAATATACATCTTGAGGATCTTTTCTAACCCTAAAGACTATGAATGTGCAAACATACATGAACCTACAGCCCAAAGGAGTTTTCCAATGGGGCAGAGTCCTTTGCAAGAATCTTGGCTCTCCATGCAGGGAAGGTGAGGGGCGATGGCCCCAGGGACAGGAAGGATCAGAAGCCAAGGAGAATGCCTAGCCAGAGGCTTCCAAGGCCCACGCTAAGGCTCCACCAGCTGTCCCCGCTCCAGCTTCTTGCCTCTTATCTAGCTCTTTTCCTGCTTATACATTATCTAGCAGCAATGGCTCTTCCTCTTTCTTCTCATCCTCCTCCTCCTCTCCTTACTCCCTCTCTTCCTCCCTTTGGCCATTTTGTCTCTCTCCTTATTCTTTTCCATAATTTTCAGTCTTCTTCCTAGTCTCCTTTACTGAACTATTCCAGAATTTCCATTCTGAAATATTTTACTTGTCTTTTCTCTCTTTTCCTCTTTCTTTTTATTTGATCTATCTCTTCTCTCTTGAGCAATGAAATTCTACAATTTTAAGAGTCAATGAACACATGCCATGTACAGTGTCAGGCATTTTCATACTTGTGATTACATCTAAACCCAGTGACCATTCTCCGAGGCTGAGTTTGTTTCCATTTTGCAAGTGTGGAAACAGAAGCTCAGGAAGTAGGCGTGGCTTATTTAAAGCCACACAGTCATGACAGGTGGATCTAGGACTACCTCCAGTTGCCTACAGTAATATCAGTGATAGTCAAGTAGTGCCAAAGTACAGGATTATTTATGCAAATGGAGATAGTATACTTAGAACAGTATATAGAATGGTGCCAAACCCTGTTTTTAGTGTTTACATTCCAACATATAACTTCACAGCCATCCTGTGAGGTAGCTGCTACTCCGGGTCCATTTTATAGATGTTAAAACTGAGGTGCAAGGAAATTCAACTTGCCTACAGTCACACAATGAGCAGTGACAGGACAATATTCAGACCCAATGCCTGGCCTTCAGAGGATAGAGACCACATGAGACTTTCTGCCTTCACAGTCTATGGCAAGGTCCCTTTGTGGGAAAGTTCAGGGTGGTGGGAGCTACTGTGTGCACAGGCCTGGGAGCCTTGCCTACAGAATGGGAAGGTAGCCTTTGCGTGAGTCGGGGTGTGTATGACCTGAGGAGCTCCAACTCCAAGTGCTGAGGAAAGATGTCACCGCAGATCTCTGCTTAGGCAAGAGATTGTGTCTTGTTCGATTGGATAGAGCTTCTATTGGGAGTCCTGCCCCAGATGGCTGCTCCTGGGAGGGCCTGTGACCTCCCTTTCTGGGAAACCTACCCTCCCTGACCCTCCCTGGAAGATCCAGCTGAATCCCTCCAGGGAGGCGCCCATCACCAACATCCACTAGCACACGCTTGCACTGTGGCCACTCCAACCATGGGAAACCTCTTCGTAGGTACCTGGCTCTGGCTCCCCCCTGGCATGGCAAGGAATGTGCTTCTGTCATCCTATCCTCCCTCCTCGACCCTAGCCCAATGCACAATTGGATTAAGAACAAAAATATGAGCTTTGTTTGTTTTAATCAGCTTCAAGACATGGGGGCTTTTAAAGGGAGGGAGAATAGGCCGGAGCTGGCCCCAGGGCAGGCAGGCTGGGCGGCAGTGCCATCCCAGGGTCAGAAGCACGCAGAGCAGCGAGTGCATGTGCAGGTCAGATCCTGAGGCAGATAAGGCAGGGAGGGAGCGAACCTGGGGCCCAGGGCCAGAGCCAGGGAGCAGGAAAAGGATGGGAAGGAAGGAGGCAAGAGACAGGCTTTCCTGAAAAGCCAGGGGAGCCAGGAGTGCCCCTAATCCTTAACCTGAAGTGGGGAGGAGAGGGGTCAGTGGTGAGGGGTGCCCATGTGAAACCAGGGGAGCCCCCAGAGCCTAGATGAGCCAACAGAGACTAATTTTTCCAGAGAAGGAGGATGATAGGAAGGAGGGGAGAGAGAGTCAGTGTTGGTCTCCAGCACCCAGAGCTCCCTCAGAGCCTGCACAATGGTATCTGGACTGAGCTTCAGGTCTATACGTGCCACCACCTGAAGAGACAAGTGCAGTCATTAGGTTAAACATGAAGAATGCAATGGCAGGGCCGGGGAGTTAGCTCAGTGGTTCTGGCACCTGTCTTGAAGTGCCAGGACCAGGGTTCGATCCCCCAGTAACCACATATGATACTGGGCATGGAGACTCACGCCCAGCAGCTATCAGTACCACATACCACAGTGCCAGGCGTGGTGGCTCACACCTGTAATCCCAGCATTCTGGGGACAAAGGCAGGAGAATTGCTGTGACGTGAGTTTGAGGCTGAGCTCAGGGCCACCCTGAACTACAAAGTGAGACCCTGTCTCAAAAAACCAAAAAAAAAAAAGAATGCAATGGCCAGTGGGAAGTGTCAAGGGTAGGCTGGGGGAAAAAAGGCCTGACAGGGCAAGAGGGTGTGAGAGGCCGCCATCCCCGGACAGATCTCAGGTTGAAGCAGAGTTGGAGGCTGTGGGGTACAGAGCAAGGACGCTGTGGGAGCCAGGAACCTGTACCACAGTGTCACACTGCACCAGATCATATGAGCTTAGGGGTCGCAGTCCTTCAAGAGACTTCAGTGGCCTGCTCTGTAAGATGGAGCTGTGGGACATAAACTTCTGCTCTTTGATCTTGAAACATTTAGTAACTTCTTTAAAAGTAGCTCCTGCAGCCACACAACTGTGCACTTACTACACCAACGCTGATCCTCATATTAGCCCAGTGAACCCAGGGGATAGAATGATTCGAGGAGAGGTCCAAGATCACTTGGTCAGTGACAGAAGAAGTTGATACATGTCACTAAGGATCAGGTTACCGGGTAGTCTCCCAACCTGCATAGCCCAAACATCCTCAGCCCAGTGCACAGGTCCAAGCATTCAGATGGAAATAAACGATGTCAGACAGCTGCCCTCCCCAGAGGTTCCAGTTCTCCTTGGTTTTCCTTGCTAGGCACCGAAGAAGAGCCTCAAACCCCAAGCCTACTCCAACTCTACCCCAACCCAACTCCAGCACTCTGGACCCATCTCTCCCTGAAGGCAGGAAGTCAGGGCTCTCTAGAGTAAGTTTTATGTATTTATATTTTTTTAATCCTGTTCCATTAAATGAACTGGTCAGGAAATGTGGAATTGTATATAGTATGTATGTTACAATATTCCAAACAAAAAGTAGCCAAAGAGAACTCTTAACTTGATTGTGCTTTTATTGAAAGACTCTTATTGTCATGGTATTGTCATGTAATGGGACATAAAACTGCGGTACTCTACTTTTTACTACAATCAGCCAAAAGTACAGTGTTATATAAACAAGATATACTGTACCCAAAAAAGACATGGAGGGTCTATGAACAAGGTTTATAGAATTTTTTTTAAAAAGGATGAGGTGTAAGTTCAAGCAAGCAGGTTGTAAGTCTGAACAGTCATTAAAAGGTAGGTCATTAAACAAGGAATATTGAGCCAGGGGTTTAGCTCAAGTAGTACCACACCTACAAGGACCTGAGTTTGATCCTAAGTCCTGGAAAAATAAAGAAATTGATTGATTAAATTGAAATGGAACCTTTTTTTTTGAGACAGGGTCTCACTTTGTAGTTCAGGCTGGCCCTCAACTCAGCCTCGAACTCACAGCAGTCCTTCTGCCTCTGCCTCCTGAGTGCTGGGATTACATGCGTGAGCAACCATGGCTGACACTGTGGTGTGAGGTTCTGATTGCTGGTGGGCATGAGTCTCCAGGCCTGGCATTGTTGTATGTGGTTACCAGGGATCACAGCCAGATCCTTGCACTTGCAAGACAGGTGCCAGAACCACTGAGCTAAATCCCTGGCCCTGATATGGAACTTTAAAAAGTAAAATAAACAAGGAATATCTATATCTATCCATATCTAGATATGGATAGATATCTAGATATGGATAGATATATGGTATACAAAGTAGGCTTCCAAATGGCCACCTGCAGTATCAAGTGTAGACAAGGCAAAAGGGACTCTCAGAGGGTCAGAGAGCCAAACAGGTGGGTTGCAAAGTGAAGGACCTGGAACTTAATGCAGAGTCTGACCGGAAGCTGAAGTCTCCACATTAGAAGGCTGAAATCTGAGGTGGGACCCTGGAGATGGGCATCCCAGGTCAATCACAAAGACATACTCTTCCAAAGAAATTGAAGCAAGATGTCCTCTGCCTTTTCCCTTTTTATTTCATTCAGGCTACAAGCCTATTGGCTGGTCACGCTCACACCTGGAGGTGGGGTCTTCTATCTTCAATAAATCCACTCAGCCACACACAGAACTGTGCTGACCAACCAGCTGGACATTTGCCACCCGAGTTGCCACAACTTGAGTATCACAGGATTATTTAGTGTCCTTGAGTCAGAAGCAGGCCTCATAGTTTAGGCCCAAAGGAGGGTCTGTTTCATCATGCTGTTCTTACCAACCTGAGATGGAGGAGGAAAGCCTTAATTCTGTATGCGGCTACATTTTTATTTTAAAATTTGGAATGCTATCTTCCTTTTTCTGACTTAGCATACTCTTTCTTATTATATAACATGATGAAACAGGATGTTTAGGAAGTCTATTCTCGGCAAAATGGGAATAGTCCAACCTATACCCATCCTTCAATTAAAATGGTTAATTGGTCCCTAAAACCCACAGGTTTGGAAGCTACATTATCTTATTGAGAGACATCTTATCTAGCCCAAGCCCCAGTCTAGGGCTCTGCACACTCTAAGTACTTAATAAATGCACATTACATGGATGGGTCAGCAGGGGCATGGACCAGGAGACCCGAGTTCTACAGCCTCAGGTGGCTGGGCAGGGCCTGGGCAAAGCGCTGCATATCCAGCTTCACCTTCTGCTAAAGGAGGAGACAGGACTTGGAGGTGACCTCTGAGTGGATCCCCGCAGCAGCAGTCCACACAGTGAGGGTGGTAAGGTGACTGAGCTCTGGGAAATGACCTGGGCCAGGTCCAGCATGCGACTGTGCCGCAAGCTGAAGACGTTTTGAGGAGGCAAGGAATGCACTCAGCCAACCATGTATAGGAAACTCTAACACCAGTTAAACAACAACAAGCAAAGGCATGCAGACCATGGGAAATGAGCTGACCTGGACATCAGCCAGAGCCGCCCTGCCTCCTGCCACTGGGTGGAAACCATCCTCCACCCTCCCTCTCTTCCTTCCTGCCTGCCCACTGTCCCAAGCCTCTGGCAGCATCTTCTGATCCGTCCAGGCTGAGACCACTCTCACTTCTCAGAGTATCTCCACTAGCCATGAGTCATCCTCCCTCCCTCCACAGCTAGGTCATATCTGATGAAGCAAAACTGCTCTGGGCCTGGGCAAAGATGGGAACTTAGATCTAGGAAAATGATAAACACATTAATGCTGCCAAGAGAGAGAGAGAAAGTCACCTACATCCAAAAACGGTTAAGAAATAATTTAACTACATAATACATTTCCTTTTGTATACACCGTTATTTATGTCACTGACAAATCTCCTAAGATCTGAGCACATTTTATACAGGACAAATGCATAGTATTTTCTGTATCATAGTCCTTACTTTGTTCTATTGTATATTTTTTCCAGTCTAATTGCCCCAGGGCACAGTGGGTCCTCTGAGTGCAGAGACTGCTCAGTTTTTGTTGTGGTTGTTATTGTAGCTGTTGTTGTTGGTATTGAGGATTGAACCCAGGACCTTTACACTAAATTACATCCTTCACCTTTAAATTTTTTTCAGTTTTGATACAAGGTTTCATAAAGGCACTGAGTTGCTCAAGCTGGCATGAACTTGCAATCCTTCTGCCTCACCTCCTAGAGAGCTGAGACCACAAGTGTGCACTGCCACACCTCATTAGAAAGTGGCTAGGTTTTAGTATTTCATGGGCACAAAGGAAACACTGGGATACAATGGGTAGAAAGGAGGCTACATGTAGATGTGACCAGCGTCTGCCCTCAAGGACTAGTACTGGGAAAGCAGTCCTACTCACTCTGGGTGGCACCCAGAAGAGAGAGGAGAGACCCAGTCCCATCTCTGGGAGGATCTGATCTCCAGAGAAGGTGAATATCCTATACAGGCCAGAAATAAGGTAAACTTAAGGCCAAATGTATAACTATCTGCCACCGATGGGACATGGGGCAAAGATGTTTGTCAGTAGTGGAGCTGGATTGTAAGGGGGGAGAAGGGTCTGAGGACATCCTACCCCTCCCCAAAGCACCACACTCACACTACACCTAGAGCAGGTACAGGTACCTTTTTCCATGTAGAAAATGGATCTTTGTCAGGGTCCGTGGGTATAGGAGGAATGGGCATAGCGGCCTCCTTTAAGTGCGGAGCGGACGGGGAGCCACGGAGGAGAGGAAGTAGCAGTCCACCCACCCTCTGGGCAGCTCGGCTCTGCATAATCTCAGACTGGTTCTCAGGACACCAAGGGACACCCACCGCTGACACCATGGCGTTGGGTTTCCCCTGGGCCAGCACAGGCTCCTGTCACCAGGTCTGCCAGGAAATTGCTGCTGACACCCAGGGAAGGGGCCGGGGAACGGGAGGCTGGAGGTTGAAGTCTGAGCCTGTGAAGTTCCACTGGACAGAGCTGGAGCAGGGCGGAGAGCTGCTGGCCTGGGGGCTGGGTGGAGTCTCCATCCTGGTCCTGCCCTTCCTGGCCCCTCTTGGAGAGGCTGGAGAACCTGGGAGCTTGTGACCAGCTTGGCTACGTAGGGTGGGTAGAAGCAAAGGAGTAACACTAGCAAGGGTCCCAGCTACCCTTCCATATCTCCACTCCAAAGTTGTAAATTCTGTCCCTCAGTAATCTTGAGGAGCACAGCCAGGGGTACCTGGCCCTTGCCAGGCCATGCGCACACTCGATCCCTAGGAGCTGCCACTGGGGAAGGACTGTGTCTTCCCTGCCATCCCCATCCCGCCTCCTCCTGGTGTCCTGCTGTGTCTGTACTCCAGGTCCTTCTCTTTGCTGCATCTCTCTTCTCTGCTACATTTGTCAAAACAGAAATATATCTTCACTCTCAGGTACTTCAGAGCATTTCTGACACTTTGGAAGAAACTAGGAAAGGGGCTGGGGGAAGTGGCAGACCTAGAATTAAGACCTTCTAGCTGTTAGTGTCCTTTTCAGTTGTCCATGAGGGAAGGAGGAAGGGAGAAGAGGAGGAAGGCAGAGGGAGATGGAAAAAGGTGGACGAAGGAGAGAGGGAGAGAGAGAGAACATTAGAGATGGAATGGCCAGGGCCACAGAACACTCAGCACTCTCAAGGGTGAAGAAATGTGTGTGGATTTCTCTCTTCTGCACTGTATGCCCCTCTCATGAAAGCCCTAATTTCTGGGCTGTGACATTCCCAAAATATTGATCCTGGACTGACTCAACACAGCCCCAGGCAGGAGAAGGAGGAAACTCAGAGGCAGTGAGGCCTGTGGAGGGAGACAGGCCTTCTGGAAGAATATCAGGGGAGCAGCCAGGGCTGGGATGCAGTGTAGGAAAGATGGTGAGGGTCAGCCAGGGACCCGAGAGGACACTGGACCGATCTGGGCATCAGGCTGGCAGTCAGGCACGCAGCTGCAGCAGCTGGCAATAGCGCCTCCTTCCCATACAAAAAAGAGCCCATGTCCAGGAAATTTTCAAGGGCAAGAACACCATCCACTGCAGATGACACTATCCTTCAGCAGGCATGTCACGTTCCTGCCTTGGACCAGTGCTTCCTCAACATGCATGGCTGTTCCCAAACAGCTTACCTTGGCCTCACCTAGGAGACTCAAGAAGCACCTCAGAGCCAAGTGAGACCTGGGGAGGGATTCTAACTTGCTGCTTCCCAAATCTGGCATTAACCAACCATGAAATTATATTTCAGTTTCCTTACTTTTCATTTACACAGCAAGGGTATGAAAGAACAAATGAAAGAAAGATAGCTTAGCACTTTTTTTTTTTAAAGAAAGAGGATAGGGCCAGGGTTATAGTTCAGTTGTAGGGTGCTTGCTTAGCAAAGATGAGCACCTGGGTTCAATCCCCAAGCCATATAAAAATCAAAAGAAAAAAATAAAGAGGGTAAAATGAAAGATGGGCCTTTCCAACACACACTGACAATGGCAGAGGTTAGACAAGCAGTCACTTTGGGGAGAATTGACTGAAAGGGACACGGGAAGGCTGGGAGCTCTACAGATCAGGTTCCAGTTCTGGAAAGTGATCACCCAGGGTCAAAATGTGTATAGACATTTCTTGGTATCAGTTCGTTCTGCTTCTACCTCAAGAAAGGGAAGTAGAGGCAGAAGTCAGAGGTTAGGTTAAGAAGTTAGAGGTCAGGTTAGACCCTCTGAGGCGACATTTTGTGGATCCAAAATCTAGCTGTATCTTTCGACATCTGTGTGAATTTAAGCAAGTTATGTGCCTTCTCTATGCCTCAGTTTCCTTATATTTGAATGAGGAATATAATAGTACTTACTCTACAGAGTCCTCATGAGGAGTAGATGAGGTAGCATAAGTGAAAACCATCGCAGAAGGTGTAACTTTGGTAACTAGTCACTTCTATTAATACAGTTCTATCAAGTCCAGCTGACAACTTTATACTGACAAATAAAACACAAGAAATAACTTCAAATAAGGAAACTAAACTGAAGTATTTTATAGTGTTAATTACACTAGGATTGCTCTCTTATACAAATTTACCATTCTATATTTGATCATTCATTCTTTATTCAACAAGTATTTATTAAATGAACGGCTCCTACAACTGGCCATTGGGCATTAGAAAGGCAAAGTCTGTGTCCTCATAAATTTACATTCTCATGTGGAAGGCAGTACTAAACACACAAGCAAACAGATAAGTAGATAACACAATGTCAACAAAAAGAATACCAAGTAAAGTAAAAACCAAGTACTTAGGTCATATCTGAACTACTGAAAATCAAGACAAAGAATAAATCTTGAGAAAAGCCAGAGAAGGGGGAAAACTTTAGCTATAGAGGAACAAAGATCACATCAGACTTCTCTTTAGCCGCCAAACAAGCAGGACGAGAGGGAGTATTTGAAATGGTGAAACCCACCGGGTTAGAATTCTGTATCTGGTGAGATCAACCTTCAAAAGTGAAGGGGAAACAATGATGTTCTCCACTGAACAATGTCACTAGCAATAAGAGTTATGAGAGAAAAGTAAAACAGGGTAAGGGTTAGAGCAGGGTGGGGGAGAGGCCATCTCAGGGTGGTCTGGAGAGCTCCCCAAGGCACGGTCTGAACCAAGTGAAGGGGTGAGGGGCGAGGATGAGGGGCAGAGTGCTGCAGGCAGAGGGGACAGCAGCAGCAAAAGCCTCGAGGCAAGATGGACGGGAGCGACAGAGGCCTACATGGCTGCAGAGCCCTGAGTAGCAGGTATGAGAGAAAGGAAAGGTGGGCAAGGCCCTGACCGCAGGAGGACTTTGAGTTTTGTTCTGAGTGTTATGCGAAGCCATGGGAGGATTTGGAGCAAAAGGGACATAAGACCTGACTTAAATATTCAAAAGATTCCTCTTCTTTGGGTATGTGGGAAATGAGGAGGGACAGAGACAGCAGCTAGAAGGCACTGTGGGGGTTTGGGCAAGAGATGGTGGGGTTGGGCCGGGGATTTAGCTCAGTGGTTCTGGCGCCTGTCTTGCAAGTGCAAGGACCCAGGTTCGATCCCCGGTGACCACATACTATACTGGGTATGGAGATTCACGCCCAGCAGCAGCAACCAGTACCACATACTATGGTGCCGGGCGTGGTGGCTCACACCTATAATCTCAGCACTCTGGAGGCAGAGGCAGGAGGATTGCTATGATGTGAGTTGGAGGCTGAGCTCAGGGCCAGCCTGAACCATAAAGTGAGACCCTGTCTCAAAAAACCTAAAAAATTTTTTTAAAATTTAAAAATATAAATAAATAAAAAAGAGATGGTGGGGTAAGCACCAGAAATTCACTCCATTCCAGACAGGTTGGGAAAGTGAGACCAGGGCAGGTAGATGGACTGTGGAGAAAAGAAAAATCATGTGGGCTCTTGGTCTAAGACTGGCACTCATGGTGTCCCTACCAAGACAGAGGACTAGCAGAGTGGCAGATTTGTGAGGAGTCAAGTTTTACCAAAGGTGTGGCAGATGGGAAAGGAGGGACATCCGCTAACACTTGGCGATACTACTCTTTAGAAGAGAAAGCAAATCTGAGACACAAAGCTTTCCATAGCAGTTCTAGCTGCCATGTAATAACATTGCTATTTTTTCATTTTATTTTTAGAGCTGTTTTTCTGTTTATGGCAACTTCTACTAGTGTTCCAAGGATGTAAAATTTACTTTTAAAAGATGTGTGTGTGTGTGTGTGTGTGTGTTTGTGTTTGTATCCAGAAAGTTCAAAAATATTAATAGTACAAGCAGCATTCAGACATGACCAAAATCCGACAGGTCCTGCTGAAATAATTAGTCTAGGAAACATTACTCTAAAAGATGCAGAAACAAAAATATCAGCCTCAAGCCTCATCTTCACACACACGAAGCTCATAATGACCCAAACCACCCAAGGCTAAGGGTAGAAACATCCTCCTTTCCCTTCACTGCCTCCTGCAGGCCATGGGTGGGTAACATCACCTCTTGTACGCTGGTGCTTTGGTAGTTGCTGTGATGAGATTTCACCAAAAGAGAAAATTCTTTGTTTAGTTCTTCTTATTTTAAGGACACAAAACTAAAATTGTTGGTGATGCTGTCCATCCCCCATTCCGGTGCTATGAATTCGTGGCAGCAAAGATTACAACAATATTGACAAAGTCAGCAAAGATTACAACAAAGTACCCTCTGAATACAAGTTATATCTGGCCACATTTCTATCTCACAAGGAAGAAAGCTCTGACAACAGTCTCCTCAGATAGCACCTAAAGCAAAATGGGGAAGGGTGTCAGCATGACTCAGCACCTTGAGCCTGCCTGGCCGTAAGCTGAAGTGCCACAGAGAATTAGGGGTGGTCCGTGCTGAGCTGCCGCAGCATCAGATGGGATTGCTGGTGTGGAGTTTGCAGACACAAGCAGACAGCACAGCTCCAGATCACAGGGCAGACTACAGACAATAATCATACGCAAGTTGAGCTAACCCTCTTGGGGCCTCAGAGAGGCCCCCAGGCCCCTTCTTGAGGACCTTTTGGCCCAGTGATGTTATCCCAAAAGTAGGAAGTGTGGGTTCTGGGTTCTCAGCATCTCCAGCTGCAGCTGGGCTGGGGAAGGCACAGCTGTCTTGCCCGAGGCCATGTCTCTTGTGAAGGAGAAACATCCGGCCAATTCCATCAAGAATGTCAGTCAAAATTCTGAGAAGGGACGGGTCACCTCAGCTGTCCTGTCCCACCAGCTCCTGTGCCTGAGGAGCAGACAACTGGACTGTCCTCAGCTAAAACAGGGAGAGGCCACACCCTGGGGGCTGTGGTCTGTGCTGCCCTTGTCCCTATACTCCTTTCCCACCCACAGCCTTGGACTGCTGGCCCGAAACCTTGGGCGAGGGGCCTCGCAGGATGTGACCCAGGATGTGGGGATCCACACGCTCTGCAGAGAGATATGCAGAGGTGAAAGGGCAAACCTGTTTCTAGTCTCCTTATCTGAGTGGCCGAGTGAAAGGGAAGTGGGCAGCCCCACAGGTCAGGCTGAGGGGTCATGGCTGGGGCAGAGCTAGGCCCAGGAGACCTGAGAGGAGATCCTGCTGGGCAGAGAAGAAGAATAAAGGGAGGACGTAGGGGAGGCCTGGGAGGGAAGGTCCTGAGAGTACTTTTCCAGGCAGAGGAGAAGCTAGGGTGACCAAATATCCAGGCCTGCTTGGACTCAGCAGCTTGCAAGACTCTCATTTGCAAATCTAGAGTGGCTGGAGACCCAGCAGTAGCTCAGGCTAGGGACTGTCAAACCCCTCTGTGTGCTCACCCCTTGTTGGACTGCCTGCTTATTTTTCCCCCTCCTTTGTTTTTACCAAATATTCATGTAACGCCAACTGGGTATCTGATGTGCACCCTGCCATTCCGGATCAGAAATAATGCCTCCTTCAAAGCTCTACTCCCCCTGTCACCTGCCCAAGCAGCGCCCCCAGTAGGGCCTCTGGGACATGTTTCTGGAAATCCCTTCCCAAGGATAGGGACTGGGTCTAATTCACTCCCTTCCTCTGGTGGTGGGTACTCAGCACAGAGGCCTGGACAGAAGAGCGTAAAGTGTATCTCAGGTTGAGGGCTGGAGTAGTGAGGGCGAGCTGGCCCTTGTGATCTCAGTGTATGCACGCGCGCGCGTGCACACACACACTGTGCAGGCTGGGCACGTCTACTCTTTGAGTGACATCCCCTGTCTCAACACGGTGGGCTGACCTGTCCTATTGCAGACACCTTCCGTCTCAGCTTGGGAGCAGGTGGAGACCAAAGGCAGAACCGCTGGCAGACTCCAGCCTAGGGCGGGGAACAGTCGTGCTGGGACAGGAGGGCTGAGAGAAGACGGACGCTGGCTCGTCTTCCCCTGACGGGGAGGACTTGGCCTTGGGCTCTAGCATTCCGTTCACTCAGAGGCAATGAGCCCACGGTGGTCACTGTGCCCCAGCTGTTCCCAGGGCATCTGGGACAGGTGCTAGAAGAGGCCGGGGCATCTAGTCCTCACCGCACAGAGCCTTCTGCTCCCCTAAGGAGGGGGCCACTGCATCAGCAAAGTCACCAGGGACTGTAAGCATCCCGCAGAGAGGAGCTGTTCACACTTATCTTGGTTCACCCCACAGGGAAGTGAAAGTGGGCTCTCAGCATGTTCTGTGACTAACATCAGTCCAGCCTGGGCCTCCTGGAGCCCGGCCCCACGTTTCTGTCCTGCCCCCTGGTGGCCCTTTATCATATTACAATTTACAGGGTATACCAAAGCAGGAACGCAGAGTTTTTTCCTTGAGGCCTTAATTAGCAGGTTGGGCAACTGCATCTTTGGGGAATAGTCTGGGAATATCATTGGAAAGGGACCCTAAAACAGCTTGAAACAC
This sequence comes from Petromus typicus, assembly GCA_004026965.1. NCBI lineage: Eukaryota > Metazoa > Chordata > Mammalia > Rodentia > Petromuridae > Petromus > Petromus typicus. The sequence continues at coordinate 27,761 of PVIR01012029.1, read as the reverse complement.
TTCCAAATAGCGGGGAAAGACTTGGGAGCAGGATGTGGGAAGACTTTGCCAGAGAACATGGCAGCCGTAGGCCTGATGCTGCCCTATCCATAGGCCACGGATCAGGAGAGCACTGAAAGGACTTTGGATGTTTTTTTTAAGTTGAAAGTCAGAATTCAATGAAAGCTTAATCATTATCTTTGCTTCCTGGAATGCTTTCACACTTTCATTTAACTAATTATTTACTTAGCTATTTTTCATAACTCAAACTCCCAAGAACAAGAGATTTTGTGTACTTTCAAGCAACAGCACCCTCCTTTTCTTCCAAAGGAAACTTTACATAGAATCTTTGAAGTTCCAAAGTTTGCTGGAGGCTCTCCATTCATTGCCCCACCTGCCTTGAGTAGGTCTTGGAATTCTACAGAAAATGCTCTACAACAGTGCCCAGGTAGCAGGGACCTATCCTCTCCATTTCTGTGTCCCACAACTTTGTTTTAACAAATATTAGGGAAAATGTATTAAATAAGAAAAACTTATTTGTGTGTGTGTTTACTGTTGATGTCGTCCTTTTTTATGACATGGAACTCAGGGCCTTATGCATGCTAGGCAAATATTCAACCACTGAACTACTTCCTCAGCCCTCTGTTTTAAGAAATATTGGATGTGATGTATTGAATGAGAGAAATTTATTCCAACATTCACTTAGATCTGTTTTGGAAAAGGAGTGTTACAAAATGCCCTGTGGTCTACCATAATGCCTAACTATTCCTATAACCAGGCAATCTGGAGCTGGGGATTTAGCTCAGTGGTTCCAGCATCTGCGTGGTAAGCAGAAGGTCCTGAGTTCGATCCCTGGTATTGCATATCACACTGCTGGGCATGGTGGCTCACACCTGTAACTCTAGAACTTGGGAGACAGAAGCAGGAGGGTTGCCTTGATTTCAAGGCTGGCCTGGGCTACATAATGGATTCAGGGACAGTCACGAAAAACAAAAACCATGCAATCTGACCTCGCATGGCCTCACGGATTCAGAACAAACACTAGTCTTTCATGAAGCTTTCCTGGATGCTGTCTTTGTGATAGAAACCCGATGATACCTCTTTTCTGTGTTCAAGAGCAGGAAATGTTTGATCAACTTGTGTGCACCTTTGTGCCTTCCCACAATGCTCAGTAAGTATTGGAGGAAGAAAGAAAGGCCTCCTGATGCTCCTAAGGATACCGTGTCTCGAGAAGAGCCTGTTCGCATTCTTCAGAGAGGCACCTGGAACCAATTTGACCTCCTACAACACTGAGCCCACTCCACAAACTGCCACCAAGCAGAGATCATGAAAGGGGAACCAGGATGTGGGAAAACTTTGATGGAAGATGGGCATCGAGGGCCCAGTCATATCGGAGCTGCATCACGAGGATGGGTTTCTGGCCCTAAGAAGGTATGGTTGAGGAGAAGCTGGAGGTTGGGGGCAAGAATAGAGAAACCTCAGACAAGGGTGTGGCATAGCACATGGGTTTGCCTGTTTCCAGTGCCTCGAAGGCTGGGACAGAGGGGACGGGCCCTCTTTTTCTCCCCCCAGAACATCTGGGGCTACATCAGACATAAAGATCTGGTAAATAAAATTGTTATGGAAATATGTAATCATGAGACACTATCAAAGGCGTCTTTAAAGTCCCCTTTCAACCTCCAGCCGAGTAGGAGAGACTGGAAATTGAAAAACTTGCAGCTTATTACAGGACCATCAAAGTGGCCGAAATTCAATCCAATCTGCAGGTTTAAGGATGACTAGCAGACCCCTGTCTCAGCCCAGAAGACTGCAAACCCACTGTTTAAAAACCAAATCAACGACATCATCAGATCCGGGCATGGAGCAAACAAACAGATGGTGCCCACAAAAGCTTTCCTAGATTTTCCTTACATTTAGGAAACCTGAGAAGCGAGGTCCTGGGGAGGCGCCGGCCCTGGGGAGACTTCCAGCTTCCCAGCGTCTATCTTCTCCTTACCCTACCCCATCCCCAGTTTGGGTTGGGGGCCTTTGTCTCATCACACTTCTTCAACAACTTTTTGTGCCTATTCTTTCTCTTTCTATCTACTTTCTTCTCTTTCCATCTCTATTTCTTTTTTCAAGTTTATTATCCCTCCTCTTTTTCTCTCAGAATTTTTCCCTCCCAGAATCCGATTTTTATGACTTTCTTTTCCTTTTATGTCTTTCAATGCTGTGTGACACCCCCCCCCGCGCATTTTTATTCTTTAGCCTCTTTAATTTTTTGCCCTTTTTTTCTGCTCGTAAATTTCCTGTAATTCCAGACTATGTGCAGGTGAAGATCCTCTCTGGCTGGTTTATTTACCAACATGAGTCAAGAGTGTTTCTCCCAGGTGTCTCAACTCAAATGATCTTCTGTCCAGGCCTAAGGGATCCTTTTCCCGATGTCCATTACCAAGAATTGTCCATTGCCACAGCTGAGCTGTGCTGGCTCACAGGAGCACAAACAATACACATGTGGTTTGACCTACAAGCAGGCTCCACAGACATGGAAATTTATGTTGAGAGAGGTGGAATGCTACAGTACATAAAACTGATACATGTAGAGAATGGTCCAAAATTTACAATTCCTTTTTATATGAAGTGAGGGAAAGAGACTATGATTTTGATACTGATAAAATACTCCATATTTATTCTCAAGATGTGAGGATTTGATGTCATTCACATTTCTTGGGACCATAACCTTTAAGTCTATAGTTTTTTATATGCTCAATTTGCTCGTGGCCATTCATCGCTAGAGGAAATCTCCATTTTGTCATTCATGTTAAAAGAATCCTTTTGGAAAGACAAAGAGTAGCATACCACACACACACACACACACACACACACACACACACACACACACACGTATATTCATCAAAGAGTAGAACTGAGAAAGAAGAGAAAATGAAAGCACAGGTCCAGCACGCTCGGCAAGGGTCTGAGGGAGGCCACCAGCAGGGACAACAGACCGTCACCTCGGGCAGCGGGACCACGGTAGTGGTGGGGCTGGCGCCACCAGCACCCACCCTCCTGGTGCGTGGCCTTTGGACTGTCTGTCCGTCTGTCGGGCCCGCGCTCATCACCCTGCGATCTCCAGCGCGGCTCCTAGCTCGCTGCAGCCGGTCTGGCCCCGCGATGGCCCCGGCGGCGGCTGTCAGTCCGCCAGACTCCAAGTTCACGACCACCACGCTGTGCCGATTGCGCGCGCCCGGGACACGGAGCCCCCACGCTGCGCCCCTGAGTCATCTGCCCCCGGGTGGAGAGAAGAGCGTCGGCGGGCTGCCGCAGGCTCCGCTCCGGGGCGCCCCGAAGTCCGCGGCGATCCAGGAAGAGCCTGAGCGCCTGTTCGCTTTGATCTGATTTTATAGAGACGTGAAGTTGACGTTGAACTTTGAATGCTTTTTTTCCATCTCAGCCTCACTTCTGTGCCCATTTGGAAGCGGAGTCTCGGGGCAGGCGGCGAGCAGCCTTGCGGGCCAGGACGGCGCGCGGGATCCTCCGTTGCGCACCGCGGGGAGCTGAGCCACGCGGAGCACAGGCCCTGGTCCACGTCCGGCTCGACTCTCGCTCGCCCCACGTACCTCTCCGGCCCCTCTCGCCCGGCTCTCTCCCCTCAGCGATAGAGCGAGGCAGAGGGAAGTGGGGTTCCGGCGGCGGAGACCCGAGACCGAGGTGCCGGCAGGCGCAGGGCGCTGAGCCGCCGCCGCTCCCCGCCCTCCCTCCGCAGCCCCCGCACCCACGCCGAGGCTCAATTGCTTTCAGGTGTGGAGCACTTAATAAAATAAATCTTCCGGGGCAGGAGGCAAATTTTTAGGGGCCAGAATCAAAACAGCAAACTTCGAATCCATTAAGAGGGCTTCCCTCAAATCTCCTACGGTTTCGGTGGAGCAGGGAACTGGGTTCGGAAACAGCGCTTAAAGCGATAGTGTCCCTGAGTGGAGAGGTCCAGAGAGACTTTGTGTCTCGCCTCGGCTCTTTTTCCGCCTCTGTTCTCTGTACATCAGAACGAAATCAACAATTGTTTGGTCTCTATTAAACCAGACAGAGCCCTGGAGCCCAGTCTGGGGACCCAGTGGGAACTGAAAAGCTCCTTCCCAGACCACCTTCTGCTTCTGCTTTGTCAGTCACCGACGGCCAACGTCCTCTTCGTGAGATTTCCAAACCTGGTTTTGCAATGCTCCAGGGAGACGCTAATGATTTCTAGGGATTTGTGAAATAAATGCTCAGAATGAAATGAACTTTAGTTGGTATTATTCACTTAATTATTTAACTATAGGTTATAGGCCCCTGACTGGGCAGGGAAAGCAGAGGAGAAACGAAATTGGTGAAATAAAAAAAAATTTTTAAATCCTCCCTGGTGGGTATTATGAGCTATCTGAGTTGAGAAAGAGGGGGGGCTTCAGATATCTCAGGGCTCAGAAAAAGAAAATCATGTTCCCAGGAAAGCAGGCGCCTGGTTTGCTAAGGTCTGGGGCTAGAGAAAGCTTACAATGACCAGAGGGGCCAGGAGCTCTGTCCTGTCCCGGGCTTCCTTCTCCCAGCCCCTTGCCCCATTTCATTCCAGGCCTTTGGAGGAAGAAGAGAACAGCTTTTCTGTCCTCTCAGCTACATTCAAAAGATGCAGTCCACATTAGACAAATCAAACTGGGTTCTTTCTCTCTTTGAGAGGAAATTCTGATCAAATAGATTTTTTGGTTTGATTCTCCCAGGAACCTGGATGGATATAACCATGCTATCGAGTAAAGTTTTGCTCTTTAGAGGAGTTACTCACCCAAAAGTCTCAGAGGGGCCCTCACTCCACATCTCCCCGGATCTAGGAAACTGCCCTTCTGAGATCAGCAAGGGGACCCCCAAGGGGTGACCAGATGGCCATGGTGGAGGGCAACTTGCTCTCACAACAGCATCTGACAGGGGTCCACATGTTTCCGTACAGAGAACAAATCTGCCCCATTAAAGAGTTACTCTGTTGGGGGAAACGCTGATGCAATATTAGAAACATACTGTGCCCACTGTGAGAGCCGGAAGGAGAGGCAGGTCTTCTCAAGACAGGCAGAGCAGGCCAGCAGTCGGAACTGATCCCACCAGTCCACCCTCACTTGGCTTGGCAAAGTGACAGAAGGATTAGTGATCAGACCGTCCATGAGCAAGACCATGAAGCTAGCGGTATAGTTACAGAAAAAGCAGCTAGGACACACAAGGAAATTGTTCCTAGTGACTTCAAGCCATCTAGGGAAAATGTCCTGTTAGCATGGGCTTGTGGAACCCGAAGAGAGTTCCAAGTCCACTTCCCGGAGCCTGCACTTTATAGCAAATAATCCCATAGTTTGGGCCCCATCAACACTACTAACTAAATACTTATTAACAAATGGAAAACATATAAATAGCAATAATTGCCTCTGTGAAAGAGTTATTAAAATTTCTCCCATGTGTAATTTGCAAAATAAATAGTCCAGATCATATAGGTGGGGGCAAAGTGTGCTCCTGCCAAAAGTCCCTCACGAAGATGGTCCCTCATTTCTAAGTACAGATGACAGAATAGATCAGTGTGTTTTAAAACTTTAGAGTGTATCAGAAAATCATCCTTTCTCTTCCCTAAAAAATTTGTTAAAACAAAGATGGCTGAGCCTCACTGCAGGGGTTTCTGACTTAGTAATTCTAGGGTGGGGTCTAATCGTTTGCCTCCTAACAAGTTCCCAGATGTTGCTGCTGGCCTGAAGATTCCACTTAGAGAACTTTGGACCAGCCAATGTCTAAGCACCCGTCCAGATCTCACACTGTGTCTGTCCCGTGACCGTATATTTCCCCCAGCACGCCTTAAAATCTTCAGAGCCCCGTATGACAGGACTGACGTTTTACACCCAAGCTTGAGCCCTCTATGCAGAATAAATCAGCTGGCCAACAAGGGCTGGTCATCCTGCCCACTACGGGATTCTGATTTCTGGGTACAGATGTTCCAGAGCTCCCCCGCAGCAGGCAGATGAGGGCACCCAGATCCTTCAGCAGTTGTGAACGCTAGTTTTCCTTTGTGCCAAGCAGGGTTGGGCCTAATCCTAGCTAAGCCCCAGGCAGGCCTGGCGTGTGGATGGCTGCCTTCAGAAGGGCTGGCAACAGCCCAGGGTATGTCTCTGGGCCCCTCGATGTGGCCTAGTGTCTGCCAAACACTTGCCCCAACGCACACACACATACACACACGTGCGCACACATGCTCACATGCACACACACATCACCACACACAGAGCCCCCAGTCAGGAGAACTAGCTTTACTTTGATGTACCTCTCACTGCACATTTGTTTCAGCTCCCCTCCTGGAGCTGCGTTCTTATTTATCTTCTTGGCATGGGTTCTTAGGATACTTCCACTCAGGCAGCAGCAAAATCACTCAGCTTCACTGTTTTATGAAGTTTATCAAACAGCAAAATATCCGGTCTCTTTGTCCAGTGGATCTGGTGTGAATGTGCCTACAGATCTGCCTTTCCCCAGGCGTCCTGGGGTCCATGTGTGGTTACAGATACCCGCCATGAGGACCCTGCAAAACCCAGGCCTCCTAGCTGCAAAGGGTTCCCAAAGCAGATGGAGGACTCAGGCTTTGCCTGACCGGGGAGACAAAGATACACACGCACACATACGTGCATGGCGTCACGCCACACCACAGAGGCCTGCGCTCCATGGCAGAATGATCTGCTCTATCCCTCTTATCCCCACTGGCCTCGCACAGTGCCTGTCCTGAGCTCCTAAGATATCACTGTCATCTCAATCTGAAACTTCTGCGAAACTTATGGAGAGCTCCCCTTCCCGTGCCTGGCGAGTTTGCTCTGTGCCTCCGCCTCAGAGAGAACCCCAAGGCCCACTGAGAGGCCTTGGGCTTACAGTGCACACTGGGGGGAAGGGCCCCTTCCCAATGAAAATCTAGCATGCAAGTTAGAAACGTCACTGAAGATATGTTCCTCTGCCGTCTCCAGGGAGCCAGCTATCCCTCCCAACAGTGCCAGGCAATGGGGGTTGTTCTGTGACCCCCATTCTCCGGGCTACTGAGCATCCAGACCCCTCCCCACCTCACTCATGGCTGTAGGTCTAGTCACATCTTCCCAGAAAACCCTTTTCCTGCCGTCATCCCTTTCCATCCTCTTCCTCACAATCCAGAGTATACCTTCATCACCTTAGGCCTCCACCAATGTCTTACCTGCTGAACATGTTTACTTCTCCTCTCTCCCTCCCCCTGCTACCTTGAGTGCCATTTTTCTTGTGGATATGCCTCAGTTTTCTCATCTATAAAATGGAGCTAAGGATGCCTTTCTTATAAGATGAGAATTAAATAAGAGAAGCTATTTAAAGGGACTGATGTAATTACTATTCTGATCAAGCAACCAAAATTATCTTCACAAAGTCCACCTGTCATCCCCTTACTAAACAACCACGACGGCAGGAACCGTACCAACCCTGACCAATGGCCAGGCCCAGTTCCCACCACTTCTCAACACCTTTCCATGGCTCCCCGCTGCCAAAAAGAAAGCAAACCCCATTCTTCACACCAGTTGCCTCTTCATCTTGTCGGCATCTTTGCCACTCCTTCACTCTGCTGGAGACGCCAAGGAGCATCCTGTGTCCTGGCATGCCCCCTTCACGTCATGTGAGGCCAGCAGCCTCCCTCTTCCCTGTCTGCCCGCATGTTGCTGGCCCTCTAGTTTCCCCGGCTCAGCTCAGGGACCTCAGGATTCTCCGGGGAGGGGAGCATTGCTTCAGTCTCAGTGGGTGTGCCGCTGGGGGCCCGGAATTGTGCTGACCATCTTGTTTCCTTTTCCAGCCGGCATATTCAGTCCCTCACATCCAATCCCAGCCAGGGAAGGCTGCTCACCCTTACCAAATGTCCTATCTTTCTAGAGAATGATTCATAGATCCATATCTTGTTTCTCCAGGACAAAAATAAATCAAGTAAGAAGGACTTGACAGCCGGTGCTCCGTGAACCCCTTAGTCCTGTGAATACAGTCTGCCTCACTGAAGCTCAGCCCCTGTGGTGTCTGGAGGGAAGCATCACCCTGGTGTATTCAAGATGACAAACTGAGCCTGGCATGCTGCAGATGGTCCACGACTGCTGTGCCCCTCACCTAGGAGCCTCTGCCCAGCTGATGGCAGCGAACTTAGGGAATTCAAGCTTGCGACAGGTGTTTCTCCTCTGCAAAGCACAGAGGAGGGATGAGTTTGCTTCTTTCCTCCATTTGTGGGGACAGAGAGACCCGCAGAACCCTGAGATCAGCTCTCAGCCTGAGGCAGAACTTAAGAGTCTGACTTCTATGACAAATGCACGCGGTGGGGAAGGACCTTTCCCCACTGAAAACCTAGCAGGAAAACAAGGGCACGCTGTCCTCATCTTGGGATATGCCCAGTCTTCCTCAGAATACAGTGAGAGTGTCATTCCTTAGAGGGCTTTGACACCTGCCTGCCTGCTAGGTCCCCCATTCTGCCCTTTTATGACCTCTCAACCAATCAACATAGCCACTCCCTTGACTCAGCATTTATTGAGAGCCTTGCCTGGTGAGTCAGCAACTTGGGTTTGAATCCCAGCAACACACAGCAATAGTGGGATCTGGGCAGTTTTCTGAAGCATTCTGTGCCATCCAGACTCCTCAGCAACCTCAGGGAGCTTTGTCTTATGCGATGCTTGATGACACCAAATGAGCACTGACCCATGTGACTGGCCAACTCTGGCAGAAGCATTGATGTTGGAGTCCCAGCCAGCTCATAAACCAAACTACAGCTTCTATCTTGGTCTCTTAGGCCATCTGTTTTGGGGAAAACCAGTTACCTGGCTGAGAAGGCACTTAATAAGCCATGAGGAGAAGCTTACATGGAGGGAAACTGAGGCCACCTGTCAACAGCCAACATCAACTTGCCAACCACACAGGCAAGCCATTTGGAAGCAAATCCATAGCTCCAGTTAAGCCTCAGAATACCACTGCTCTAACTAATATGTGAGTTGGGATCCTGAAAGATCCCAATCCAGAACCACTTCTGACACATGGTAACTATTGTTTTGAGTCACTGTCTTTTGGGGTGGTTTGTTACACAGCATTAGATAACTAATACACAGTGTACTGTGAGATAGTAATGTTAACCCCAACTTTATAAAATTGTAAAGATTAAATAAGATAGTTTTGGTTGGCACATGGAAGGTGTTCTATAAACAGTGGCTGTTACCCACCTATTACCTCTCCTTCCCTGAGACTCCAGAGAGGGCTGGGCAGAGGCCCTTTCCTCCTGTGCCCAGCTGTTGTTAGATATTTAGGGCTAATCTCCCCTCTGTCTTCTTCCATTCAGAGAAGACCACGTCTGGCATGGATGTATCTGTGACGTGGTGACAAGCTTCATCCAGAACTCCGGAGTAGGTCCACTTACATTTCCCAGGATGTTCAGCGGCGTATGTTTGCATTTCCTTCCAAGGGCCCCAAATGTGATAATTACATACTTATTAGTCCTGTAAAATAACAAATCTGGAATCTGCACTCTGGAACCAATGGATTTCCTGCTGAAATGAGTTCAAGGGGTATCCTGGCCAGCACTCTGTAAGAGCCAAAACACTGCTACCAGCCTAAGTCTCACACGCACACGCACACACGCACACACACACACACACACACACACATTGTCATTTCTATTAGCTCTCTACTTCAAGGTTCTCTACAGACCACTGTGTTTTCTGTTCTTGCTATTGTTATTACTTTTGTCTTGTCTTAATATCTACCTGTGTGGGTGGGTACTACCCACTCCCACCAGAATAGGGGGACTTCCCAGGGCCCTCTTCACTGGATAGGCCTCTCTCCCTCTAGTGAAATGACTATAGAAAGCTGTGTCCAGCAGACTCTGGAGACTGGATCAATGCCTGCGGAGCATCTTCCTCTCCTCCGGGGAGTCTCTATAGACTCCTCTACCCTTGTCTCTGTTCCTCCTGTCCCAATCTAAAGTCTCTTCCTTCCCCGGGCTCTGCAACAGTCAGTGTATCTGAGTTCCCCCACACACTTGCAGGATCCCACCTTGGAACCCCCAAAGCCACTTCTCCCAGCTCTCTCTGTGGCTGGGAAGCATCTTTCTCACAGCCTCCAAGGACCCCTGTGCTCTCTCACTTCAGCAAAACCACTCTCTGTCCCTCTCTGGCTAGTGTGGAAAAGCCCCGCGAGAGAATAGCACTCTCTCTTCTCCATCCTCTGTGTGGTCCCACTGTGGTACAAGCAAAGAGTTCAGCAAAAGCTTATAGAATGCATGAATGTATAACATTAATTAACTGAAGAGTTAAGAAGGTCCAGAAATCAAAATCTGCCCCCTTTACGTTCTGTAGTAAGAATAAGTTCATCTAAAATTCTTCCACAGGGACTGAGGATATACTTCAATAGTAGAGAGCTTGCCCAATGTATGAGGCCCTGGGTTCAATCCCCAAAACTGGGAGAAGAAAAAAAAAAAAAAAAACTTCCTCCACAAGAGAAGGTCATCGTCCATACACACACTTGCCACAGAGTCCACTCCCCTCCACACAAAGACAATGGATTAGGGTGGCAGAACAATCTAGGCCTCTGTTCACTGTCTCATCACAGACATAGCTCCAACATTTTGCTCCTCTACTCTGTCCAACCCAACCACAGCGAAGTGGGCAGAGAAAACAAGCAGAAAAATATAGGCCCAGGGATGGATTTAGCCTCAAGGAACATCTGTATAAACACGAGCTCATTCAGTCCAATAAAGTCAGACTTATAGAATCACTCAGTGTTCCAGTGAGGAATAGAAGGTACTGAGATTAAATGGATTTCCCAGTGAAGCAAAGCAAATCAACAGAAGAGGAACCACAGCCCCCTAACTTCACAGAAATTTTGCCCTAATGCACCAAATTCAGCTTGAATCAATGGAAACTCAACCAAGGATCCTGAGTATCCACAGCACAAATCTTTTTAAAAATACTGTGGTTGAGGAGGAAACACCGGATCTGAAGGTTTATTTACCATTCCTAGCCTGACCTTCTGGGAAGAATGTCACTAATGAGAAACAATCTACTTGGGCTCTCCAACCCAGTATTTTCATAGGAATCAATTTAGGATTTCAACGGTACAAGGGTAAGGTTGACAGTCTTCCCTTTGGAGGAAAAAAAAAAAAAAAAGCAACTGTGTTTTTCCTATCTGGACGGAAGTTTTGTAAATGTCAAGCAAATCTCAGAGCTGAGGTTATATTTTTCCCATTGTCCCAGTCCCTTCTGGATATCCACTGGGCAAAGAAGGAAAGCTTTGTCCTTCATATAACGTAGGCTACGGAAAGTAGAAAATGAAAGAGAAAGAGGTAACTGGAACTGGCGTTTAATTAAAGAACTGACCTTGCACTTGAGCCGGAGCCAGAAACTGTTCTCAAGACCATATTCCATCCTGGCTCACATCTAGTCCATGGTTTGCTTCAGTGTGGAGGAGAGAGGTCCCTGCTAGCAAGTGTAAGCACCAGGCAGGCAGGGATCACATCTGTCCTGCTAGCTGCTGTATCCTAGCACCAGGAAATGTCTGTCACCAATAGGACCTCCTAAGTAAATGGATTAAACAATCAGCCAGTGTAAAACAGCCAGTAAGCATTGTTTCTATTTTATAAGAATTTTTTCCTCAGCAAATGAGGAGAGGGCTTTTCAAGTTTTTCTTATTACAAAACCTAGGATTATCCAAGTCATCTATTAGCTCATTTTATTCTGTGAATAAGGTATCAATGCCAAATGCTATTGCATTTCAGAAGTCATTAAATACCACAAATAGTGAGCTCACAAATTCCCTTAACACTCAGCCCCATGTCCAAGTTGGTTGTAAAAGTACTCAGGTGTTGGACACTCTGTTCTCTTGATCTCAGCCTAGCAGAAACTGCCTTCTCTCTACTTCCCCTGCCCACTCAGCTGGCTGCCACTAGGTGCTCATGAAGGTAGCAGTGCAGCTCATCTCTGACCTACTCTGTCTCCAGTCCACTCCTTTTGGGAAGAAATCATAACTTTTTTTTTTTTAGACAGGGTCTCATTTTGTAGTGCAGGCTGGCCCTGAGCTCAGCCTCAAACTCACATCACAGCAATCCTCCTACCTCTGCCTCCCTAGTGCTGGGGTTACAGGCATGAGCCACCACACCCAGCACTGTGGCATGTGGTACTGATTGCTGCTGGGGTGTGTCTCCACACTCAGTATTATATGTGGTTACTGGGAATCGAACCCAGGTCCTTGCGCTTGCAAGACAGGCACCAGAACCGCTTTTCTATTAGAAAAATGAGTGTGCACAGTCAATGACTTTAACTTAATTGTGTGTTGCCTAAAGAAAGTTTAAGAGAGTTGGGTGGGGGATGATGGATTGGACTGTACATTATGGTCCTGCCAGCAACTGGTTGTATGCACCTGGAGCCAATGGCTTCCTCTATGGCCTCGAGATATTTTCTACAAAACAGAGCTAATAGCTGTGCTTGCTTTGTGGAATTGTTGTGAAGATTAAATAAATTATTATATGTAGAATACATGCAATAATGCCTGGCACACTATAAGTACTATGTAGGTAGAGCACACTTATCTGAAAAATGAGGGTATCTGTTGTACCTGATCATCTTACCACCCACCTAACCCGGAATGTTAGTACCAACTCAGGGGTTCTGTTGTGTTTTCCTTGCACCTGTTCCATCAGGCTCCTCCCAGACCAGATGTGGATAAGAATATAAGTTTGCACCAGTGGTCAGGAAAGAGGCACAGGACAGGAGCTTCTTAGTTTCCTGTCTTGCATGGTCCTGGGCTACAACCCAGGAGGGACAATCCCATATACCTATGGGCCCCAAAAGTAATCTGGGCTTTCAGTTGGTAACATCATCACAGTACAGTGAGAGAGTGAGAGACTTTATCAGAGGGGTCCCTGGGGCTTGGGAAGGGGTGTGGGCACCTGGAAGAGCAGAGGCCCAGGTCTGCTCAACTCAAGGCACAGGGCTTGTTGGTCTGGAGTCAGGAGCCTTCAGCCAATTCAGTGACAGAGCCCAGGAAGTCAGGCTTCCGTTTCTGGAGAAATCATGCTCTCATCACTAGCATGGTCTCTTAGATTAAGATGGTCCATCAAAACACAAGTTCTTCTCAAATACCCCGTGTCCATATGTTTGCCAATTTTTATGACAATGAAATTGAACCTGAAAAAGTTTTATCACCTGAGGCAGAAGACTCAGGATTTAATCCTGGCTGCCTTGCCTAACCTATTGGTGACAGTTTTCCCATGTCATACATACTTCCTCCAAAATAAGCTGCTTGGTCATTTTGTTGAATAAACATCCGCCTAGAAAGTCAGCAAAATCCAATCAACAATTACTGACAAACTTTATGAATGATCAGTGCAAGTTAGTTTCCAGAACTGGGATCAATCAGACTCAGGAAAATGGATTCCCCTGGCCAGAGAGAAAATAATTTTGAGCTAAGACTCCCTCTAGGCTAGAAATAGCAGCTCCAGGTGCTTCCATGGACGCCCACTCTGCAGTTTGTGATTAGAGGCTCTAATGGCCATAATGCTTCCAATGTGGTATTTAAGCCAGTAAGGCTTCAGAGAAGTCAAGGTATGTTTAATAATGGCTTAATGACTTCTTGTGAGATGCAAGGCTTCTGGTTCCTGTTTGGCCTTGATTTACAGCCCAACTCTGGCTGAGGACAGCCAAGAAACCCCCTCTAAGCCTCCAACGGAAGAGGGAGGTGTTCACACCAGGCCTCTCGGATTCCTTTAAAAATTGAGAATTCAAATGAAATACAAATGATGTGTGACTCCCCACCCCTCTTGCTAGTCTCTGGAGCATTGAAAATATAAATGGTTTCATCCAGACCCAAAGGCTTTTCAACCTAGATGTGAAGCCAGCTATGGAGCCCTCTGGAATTTTTCTCAAATCTGAGGTAGGGTAGGGGTTATTTCTCTTTTCAGAAATGCTAAATTACTGCTCTAATCCTGTGCTGCTCTTTAGTTAAAGAGGCTCAAATTATGCAAGCAAGCAAGCAAGCCCCGGAGTTTGGCAGCCCCGGAGTTTAAGGTGCAGATAGGACCTGGACACTCGGAAAAGCATTCATTCCGCGTCTGCTACTCATGCTTATTATGGCCCTTCCACCTGCTTAAAGGCTGCCCCGTGCGAGCCCTGTTCATCCTGAGCTTCACCTGAGAGTTTCCTTGTCTACTCTGGCCTGCCTCCGCCTTGAAACCTGCCACCAATGTGTTGTAAACTCTGAGGTTGATTCCATCCACCTCCAAAAGCAGAGGATGACACTGATTCGTTCAAGGCTCCACAGCTGAATTATCTGTCCAGGCCTAAACTCCCGGTTCCCCCATTCATAGCTTAGAGCTGTTTCTACACCATGAGCCTGTTTCTATACTGCTGTCCCTGTGCTAAACAAAGAGGTCTCTAAGACAGATGTGCTTGCTACAGTGACCTTTTTTTTTTCCAGTCTTCACTAAAAAAGACCTAGGGAAAGGGGCAGCCCAACTACCACCACCACCACCACCCACACGGACTTCTTTGCAGGCTGATGTAGAGAGACCGGGACTAGAGGTGTGTTGGGCTGGGATACGCCATCACATTGCCTTACCCTAGAAAGGTAAAAGCCACCAGACCACTAAGAGGACCAGTCGGAGGGTGCCGCTGTGAGCTGAGACTGCACACAGATGGGTAGACAGGGATCTTGCCCTCAAAAGACAGCAAGCTTCCTCCTCTCCTCAAATGCCTGGCAGGCCGGGCTTGGGGTGAATTAGGGGGTTCCCGGGCTCCGAGGGGTTAACCCGCGAGGGGCCGCACGTGACGTGGATAGTTCCAGCATTAAGTCAGAAGCGCGGGTCCCCTCCTCTACCCCCCCACCCCCTGCGGCGCGCGCCGCTCCCGGGGGCTCCTCGCCCCCGAGCTCAGGTCCCTCCCCCTTGGCTGGCGCTCACAGGCCGCGCGGGTAGCGAGCCCTGGAGCCCCCGCGGCCTGAGCGCCCCGAGCCGGCATGGACCCTGCGCGCTGCGCGCCTTTCGGCTTGGGGCCCACACCCGGCCCCTACGCGGCCGCGGGGGACGAGCCTTCGTGTCCCCAGGGAACGCCGGCTGCTGCGCCTCACCTGCACCCCGCGCCGCCTCGCGGTCCCCGGCTGACCCGCTTTCCGGCCTGCGGGCCCCTGGAGCCCTACCTCCCAGAGCCCGCCAAGCCCCCCGCCAAGTACCTGCAGGACCTCGGGCCAAGCCCTGCGCTCAACGGCAGCCACTTCTACGAAGGCCCCGCGGAAGGTAACGCGCGTCGCGGGGCAGTGCGCAGCCCAACCCTCTCCTTCCCTACCCCGGCCCGCGCGGGCCTCCTGGTTTCCGTCTCCCACTCGCCTGTTTAATTTTTGCCCATCTTACTTTTCGCTCCGGCTGCCTCCGAAGCCAGAGTAAGGTTGGCTCAGGCCAGGCAAAGGCCAGCGCGGTGCGGGAGGCACAGGCACCCGTGTTCCCGGTGGCGGCGGGACGGAGAGGCGGGAGGTCAGGGGAGGGTGGAGCAGCGCTGGTCGGGAGCCCACTTGGCGAAACCGTGGCGAAACTGGCCGGAGCCAGGAAGAGGTCAAGCTTGGCCCGAGTTAGAAGGGAACTATCAGCAACCGACCCAGAATCCGGACTGGGCCAAAGGCGTGGGAGCCACACTGAGCCCCGACACTGCAAGAGAAGCACACGACTTGTGTCTGCACCCATGGAAGCCGCAGAGGCTGGGCCTTGACCAGGAATGACCAAGCCGGGTTCAGCCGAGCGCTGCGGCCTGGCCTTTCGCGCCTTCCGCCGGCCCAGCCTCCTAGGGAAGGTCCCTGCTTGCGCACTAGGCACTCCGTGGAGTGGTCACAACTGGTTCCGTAGCGTTCAAAACAGAATAAATGTTCTTAGTTTTCAGACTAACCTGGCCTCCCTCGTCGTCCTAATGGATGGTGAGGGCCACTCTTCTCGAAGTCTCACAGACCCCTGCACTGGATCCTCAGCATTGGGCGGTCCGGAACAGCCCCAGGCAGGCCTAAGCCCCGGGCTTCTCAAACTTCTGCGCTGGCCCCCGAGTGCAAAGGCCGGTTGGACCTTGCCATCCCCCCGAGAGCGTGAACGTGGAGCCTGGCAGGCTGGTCCGCGGCCTCGCTGCCACCCACCCTATCAGCGGACCTGTAGGAGTCTGCATACACCTACCCCATCTGAGCGGCCACATCCTGCAGCAGAGAGACTCTCGGAGACCCAGCAGCCCAGCAGCTGCCTGTGCTGCGCTGGCCCCTCACGGGCCCCCACCGAGTGTCCTGGCAGCTCAGGCCTCCGTCCAGCCGGGGCTGGTGAGAGTGTGGAGGGGAGGGGAGGGAGGTGTGTGTGGGTCAGCGGAGGAAATGAGCGAGTCCGCGGAGCTTCGGGTCTGTGTCCTTTGAAAGAGGCTCTCCTGATAAAAACCACAGTTGGGACTTAATGAGAAGCAGTTGGCCTGGCTCCTCTGATCCCTGCCAGACGGCGGCGGCCGCGCAGCGCCCACAGCACCTCCAGGGACAGGTACTCGGCTCGTTCGCTGCTCTGCGCCCGGCGGGATTCAGCCCACCCGCCAATGTCTCCGCACCAGCGCCCAGGCGCCGGGCTGGTCCAGGCGCTGTGCGCGCATCAGTGAGCTATAGAGCAAGCAAAGAGACTCGACAGCGGCGACAAGGCAGGCGGACAACGAAATACGGAGAAAGGAACAAAAAAAAAGGTGTAAACAATAACGAGAAAAGTGAAGGAGAAAACTGAGTCAAATAACAGAGGAGGACAGCTAGAACAAGAGGTAAGAGACAGCCAGGGGCGCAGAAAAGCGGAAAGGAACAAAAGAAGGAGAAAACGAAAAAGAAGCAGTGGAAGATCAAATGAAGCAAGTAAAGGAGCGAAAGGACGAGGAGGAAAAGAACAGACAAAACGAAAGGAAAAGGGACATCTTGGAAAATCAGTGTTTAAATTGAGCAGGGAGCAGGCCAAACGACAAGAAGGCGCGGTGGTGTGAGCAGAGCTTGGCAGAGATTCAGGCCGCCGCTGGTTACCCCATGTCCCCGGTCTGAGCTCAGGACTGTCCAAGACCCCGCAGTGGAGCAGACCTCAGTGCAGCTGCTGGAAGACAGCTTAGGAGCTCGAGCCACGCAGCCTGCTAGGGAGGTGGCAGGCAAAGGAGGAACTCGTCTTATTTCCCTGCCTTTAGAATACTGGGCTCCTCCGAGAGTTTCCAGTTGAGCCCAGTGAGCGCGCAGCTGCGACCCATCTGCGGCGCGGCCTTTGCGGAGATCGGTAGTTGCGGGCGCTTCGCGCTCCGAGCTCGGGGTCCAGCGCACCGCGCCTCTCTCCCGCTCAACTTCCGCGTGCCTCAGGCGGCCCATCGCGGAGTCCAGCCCTGCTCTGGACCGGGGCGGTGTCCTAATGGTGCAGCCACTTTCGCACACTTTGCGTGTGGCTGCACTGAGGGCTGGAGAAGGTGCCCCAGGTCCCTTCTTACTCCGGTGGGGCCCCCTTCTGTCCCTAAGATTGCTCCCTCATGTCGCAGCCTGCTTTCTGGAAGTGACTCCTGATGCAGTTTTGCCCTGGCTCCTAGCTCAATCCTAAAGACAGGACCAATCGCGGACGTTCGCTGGGGACTCTAGCCCAAGTTGAGAACCTTTAGGCAGAGCGGTGGATATAAATGTATACATGTTTATATACACAATGGCTTCGGATCTTGGGCCAAAAGCTGCCGCTACCCATGCTTCAAGAAATTCTGCAGCTCGCTCAGCGTCTGTGCAGAGCAAGTTCGTAATGAGTAGAGAGAGCCGAGTTGCTGCGGTGGCCGCTGCAATGGAAATCACCCATTTGGGCTCTTAGGGCGCTGTGTAGGAAGTCTGGAAGTGCTGCTCTACCTGCGCCCTTGTTGGAGGCAGCATTTAGAAATTCCTGTACCTCTGAGGCTAGTAGCCAGACAGGTGTGGGGACTGGCCAGGGTCAGAGCTCTTTGGCACATTAGAGATTCTAGTCCTGGCTCCCGGCTTTCCCTGGGACAGACTGCCAGTAAGGTCCTGTAGTTGAGCAGGTGGAGGACTCAGGAGAAGGACACTCTGGGGCTGAGCCTCAGGCTCCTGGAGTCCAATATGAGCACTGTTTGTCACCTTCCCAAAGTGAATCAAGTGCACAGGTTCCTTCACACACCCAACGCGTGTTCTCCTCTCAGAGCAGCCTTCCCCGGACAGCCCCGACTTAAACTGCTGGTGTCCATTCCTGGGCTGCCTTCCCCTGAGTGGATGCCCCTCCATTTACTCCGTTTCTATCTGGCTTTCTCCCGGGCCTTGTCCAGCCGGTGGCTGCTTACTGTTCTCTCAGAAGCAATCCTACCTTTCAAAGAGGAAGCATGCTGCCTCCCCCTGGCGTCCTCGGGCAGATCAGGGGAGCCAGCCATCCTCTGGGCCTCTGTAGACTTGGTAGGCACGGGAAGTAAGCAGAGGTCTTGCCCTCTTTTGAGGAGACACTCTTTTGAAAAAACCCTATTGTACTTTCAACCTTTGTCCTTGACAGCTGAGTGACTCATGAGCAACTCCCAAGACCCCAGATCTTATCTTTTTCTCTAGGCAGGTTATATTGAGGCTTTTTATTTTTATTTTTTGGCGGTACCAGGAATCAAACTCGGGCCCTTGTGCATGGAACATAGGCACAGTTACATTTGAGCTAAATCCCTGGTCCCAGGGGCAAGTTGTATTGAGACAGGCACTAAGGATACAAGAGTGAGATAAGCAAGCCCACAGCTTGAGGTAGCTCCCTTAGCAGTCCCTGAAACCCTGCCCTAAGCTAACACTTTTTTTCCGTGGAGTCCAAGACAGTCTCTCTGAGGGACAGGCTCCTGAGGCTCTTTTCTCTCAGGCCATTCTGGGAGCCTGCCGTGTGCAGGGTGCCTCCTGACGCCCTCCCTGCTCTATTTTTAATTCTTTCATTCACTTCCATGCTCCTCCTTCTTACCAAGACTTACCCCTAGAAAGAAAATATGTTGGCCAAGAATAAAGGCAGAGGCGGTGTCTTCCCCTAGATTTCACCTGAGCTGTAAAGACCTGGTGCTTGGGCTGTTGCTGCAGGCTGGCTGTAGCTGGAGGCCAAACGCTTTAGGGCTGTTCTAGGCTTCCGGGACACATACGAAGAACTTATTTTAAAGTCTGGGTGGTCCACCTTCCAGCTAAGGACCTTGTCCAAATTGTCCTTCACAAGGCAGATGGGACTCCTGACCCAGTTCCTGAGGAGCCCATCTCTCAAGTCCTTACCCCCCACTGTGAGCCTGCCACCAGGTCCCTGAGAAGAAACTGCATCTTGATGCTTCCTAGCTGGGCCTGCTAGGGGCCAGGCCTCCACTGGAGATGGGCTGAGGGCCAGGAAAGGGGCTGTGTGAGTCAGTGGGGCGCCTTCGTGGCATCGTGGCTGCTATCCCAGAGGACTGTTGAAGAGGGATGTCATGGGGACAACACTGGGGGTCTTCGCCAGAGGTGTAGATGACCAGGGTGACATTTTTCACCATGGTCTGTTGGTCAGTCACAGGGCTCTGTCAAGTTTCTGAGAGAGGATTAATGCGTCAGCGTAGGGCTGCCCAGAACTAGTCTCAGTCTGCACGTGGCCTTCCCTATCTGCTAACCATAGACTATGGGATCACAGCCAGAGACTCCTGAGGGAGCATCAGGCAAGGAGAAGGGACTGTGCCCCCTCATGGCACTGGTCCCCCACTCCTCCTCTGAGCACAGCCTATCTGGCCTCCATTTGTCTGTTTCTGGAGCTTAAGTCCTTGCCTAGACCCTACAACTTTGGGATGAATAAGAGAAGCCATCCTTTAGGGAAATTATTTGTCCCATTTACCCTTCTACTCCAAAGCAGGGAGCTCTGATGCTGTTGACTTGAGACTTGGGGTTCAGAGGACGAAGCACAGCCAGATTGGCCCAAGGTGGTCTGAGTATCTCTGTCTATTGCCTGCTGGTCCCGGGAGCGGCAGCATGGCCATATGGCATGGGAGCCAAGGCTGCAGAGTCAGGAACAAGGGGGTGCTTCCTGGCAGGGGGGAGAAGTCAACTCTCTCATTCCCTGCCCCCGTTCTTGCCCTGCCAAAGTGGCGGTCCCTGATGTGGCGCCAATCCTGGCACCTCCACACCCTGTGGGATGCACCACCACAGAGCTCTTCCCCGAAATGAACCCCTGTCTGGCCCCAGCAGATCCGCCCAGACCACAGAGCACATGGTTCCCCAGGGCCCCCTCCCCAGCTGGAGGCTCAGCAAGCAGGCCTCCAAGTGCCAGGCTCCCATGGAAGGTGGCTGCTGGGAGGAAGAGAAGGGAAAGAAGAGGAAGGGGGAGGCGGAGACTGAGGCGTCAAAGCTCTTCCCCGCCCTCCATTCTACCCACAAAACTCCCTGCTTTGGTTTCTGTCATCCTTTTTGTTTTCCGTTGCAGCTGAGGAGAAAGCTTCCAAGGCTGCCAGCTTCCCCCCGCTGCCCTTGGACTGCCGTGGGGGCCCCAGAGACGCACCCTCTAACTTGCAAGGCTCCCCTGGCCCTTGCCTGGCCAGTCTGCGTGTCCCTCTTTCCCCGGGACTCCCTGACTCCATGGAGTTGGCCAAAAGCAAGAGCAAGAAGCGTCGTAACCGCACCACCTTCAGCACGTTCCAGCTGGAGGAATTGGAGAAAGTCTTCCAGAAAACCCACTACCCTGACGTGTACGCCCGGGAACAGCTGGCTTTGCGCACGGACCTAACTGAGGCCCGGGTACAGGTGAGGGCGGTGTGGGCTTTCTTAATCACTCAGTTCTTGGCTGGACTGTGAAAGGGCTGGGGGAGGGTCCTCACCCACGTCCTGCCGAAGCCCGGGCCTCTGGGGCTCGTTCTGCGTGTCCAGCTGTGCCGTCGCACATGCTGTCTGATCCCAGGCTGGTGCTTCTGCCTGTGTGGAAGGGTAATGGCATCTTGCAGTAAAAGACCTCTGTACGAGTCCTCCCAATTGCACCTGCCTACCAGCCAGTCAAGTGACTTGGGTCATGTCATTGAATCTCCGCTACTTAGGCAGCCTCTTGCAAGCAGTGAAGTGTCAGGCGCATATGAGGGCTGCTCCTAAGGTAGCTGCCCAGCACAGAAGGTGCCTACTGGACCATCAGTCATTGTGAGCCAGCAACCTTCAGCCTCTGCCAGCTCCCCATCCCCAGCTGCAAGAAGCCGGCTGGAGAGCTGCCGCCACAGTGACCAGACCCCAGGACTTCCTAGATGGGGCTGTGGCCAGCTTCATATAACCAGGAGCCCAGCCTACAAGGAGTAGAGGGAGGCGGATGCTGGGAGACAGGGATAGGAAGTCCATCAAGAGCTTGCAAGCAGCCAGCAGGGTTAGGGCTTGGGAAAGAGATTCACTAGAAATCCAGCCCCAGAGGAAGTTTGTGGCCTTGCTTTGAAGGGCTTCTCACAGCAGACTCCCTGCTGCCAAACAGAAGGTGCTGGGAGCAGTGAGCTTGTGCTGCTAGGAAAGGTGAGAAGGTGTCTGCTCTAACACAGGAGCCCGCCTCTCCCAGCACTGAGAGGACCTAACGGAGGCAAATCTCATGCTTCTCACAACTCGCATGGGTTCTTCCAGAGACTCTTTAAGGGTTCTGGGGCAGAGAGCAGCTGTAGGGCCCCTGCGGCTTGGCAGGTCAGTCCGCAGTACCCAGCCATCACGGAGCAGGAGCCGGGACAGCTGGGTCCAACACAGAACCACCAGAGGCTTTCCCATGACTGAGGCCCTAGAGTAGATGTCTTCTTCAACAGGACAGTGATACCTACGCATAAGGCCCACCCCACAGAGAGGAATAATAAGGCCTCACGGGAGGCAATGCATGGGGCAGAGGGCCACTGTGGGGACCCTAAGGAGAAATGGGGGTGAAAAGGAAGTAACTCCTAGTGAAGTTATCAGGTGGGTTGAGCTTCCTCATCTGCCTACAAGGCAGGGAAGAGAGGTGCAAAAGAGAATCCAGAAAGCTGAGGAGACAGAGCAGCCTTCCGAGCTTGGCCAGAGTGCTCTGATATATCTGAAATCTGGGAATGAGAGGTTAGCTGTATGCACAGCCTCGCAGTCATTAGGGCCTAACCTACCCGCATGAGTAGGAACCATGCATGTGTAAGAGTTCTCATCTCAGCCAGGACCGCTGGATCACACACACAGACACACACAGAGACATACATGCATGCGCATGCAAAGATGCAGCTTCTTCTGTGTGACTCCCAGCTAAATCCCTGGAATGGAGCGGTTGCATTTGCTTTTGTTTTGATACTGCTAACATCTAGCTCAGACCCTGACCTACAACATTAAAGGAGAGAAATTTAAAAATCTATATACCAATGCATATAAATAGAACAGTGTAAGGCATATACCAAACAACATATCTGTCACAGATATGCACAGCACACAGACTTGCCAAGAGCCCACAGATGAGCAGAAGCAATTCCCAAGCAGATCCTGGGAACAGAATTGGTGAGAGAGGCCAGGGAGTCGTGGCTGGTCATGGAGGGACCCGGCTTGGACATGTGCTGGGGAAATGGGATCCCAGGCAGTAAAAACCAAAATAAAGTCAAGAAGGAGTAAACTCGAGGAGAGTCACAAAGGACAGCAAGAGTGGGAGCTTGGGAGGAACTAGGAATGACCGAGTCCTGTTGTCTGGGAGGACGTGAGGCTGTGGAGTGAGGACAGGACAATCCCAAGGGGCCTTGTTAAGGAGCTGGCCTGTGGGCCAGGTCTCCAGGGAGCCACAGAGGCTTTAAAAGGGACCATGACCTGAACAGAATGTCTTTATGATTCCTCAGATGATGTGAGGTGGGTAGCTCAGAAAAAGAGCCTAGGGGACTAGAACGTCAATAACCTAGGCACTGGGCCACCTCTGATGTCCACACACCTCTCACAGTACCCTGGGGGACACACCAGACAAGAGAAGCAGAGTGACTGTGACTCAGCCTAGAGAATGGTAGCTGGGCCTGTGGGACCAGTAAACACTGTCTGGGCTTGGTTGGGCCGCTCCCAGGCTCCCCTGGCTCTGAGAACAATGTGGATTTATAAGCCCCAGGAGCTCAGAATCCTCTAGGCTGGAGCCAGCTCCCACCCCACGGGAGGACACAACCATCAGCTCACTCCCCAGCAGGGTGCCCTCCTCAGGGTGTCAAACACACCCTCAACCCCCAACACCCTTCCTCAGGTCTGGTTCCAGAACCGCAGAGCCAAGTGGCGGAAGCGTGAGCGTTATGGGAAGATGCAGGAGGGGCGGAACCCCTTCACAGCTGCCTATGACATCTCTGTGCTGCCCCGCACTGACAGCCACCCCCAGGTAATACCCAGCCCCACCCTGAGCTAGCGCCTGGCATGTCCCACGGAGTTACCAGCAAGATCAGCTCCAGCCCGGGGAGACCCAGCACCAGGCCTTGGATGAGCTGAGCAAATCATTTACCTTCTTCTTCTGCAAAGTGAGGCTCTTGCCTGCTCTTGCTGGCAGAGGAAAAGTTCCACAGTGTCAAGGGCTTCCTGGGTGCTAATACTGGGGGCAAGGGGCAGGGATCCTGGCCACGTAGACATTTCCTGGAAACTTTTGGGGGCCTCAAGGACAAAGAGAGAGCTACTAGGTCAACAACTCCCGAGTCTCCTGGCTCTCCTGGACTTCATTTTTCCTTCTCTTTTCAGCTGCAGAACTCCCTGTGGCCCAGCCCAGGATCTGGGAGCCCAGGGGGCCCCTGCCTTGTGTCTCCAGAGGGCATCCCCTCCCCATGCATGTCTCCATACTCCCATTCCCATGGGAATATGGCTGGCTTCATGGGGGTGCCAGCGTCCCCTGCAGCCCACCCTGGCATCTACTCTATCCATGGCTTCCCCCCAGCCATGGGGGGCCACAGCTTTGAGCCCTCCCCCGACGGCGACTACAAGTCCCCGAGCCTGGTCTCCCTCAGGGTGAAGCCCAAGGAGTCGCCCAGCCTGCTGAACTGGACCACGTGATACGCTGCATGGACACACAGATTAAGCTGCCCATCTCCTTTTCTGCTCCTGATTGCTCCCGGTCCGCTCTGGCCTGGACACTAGAGAGCACTCAGATGGTATCCGAGGCCTAAGAGAGCAGCTGAGACCCTCAGCCCCCATCAGGAAACAGTCTACAGGGTTATATCTCTTAAAATAAAGTGGGACTGAATAGGAGAAAGGGGCTTTCGAAGTGGGCAGGATGTTTCCTGTCACAAACTGGGTCCCTCAGTCAAACTGGGATAGCAGGAGGGATACCCAGGTCTGCTTCCTCAAGACTTTATCTAAATCCAGCTATCAACTCTTTAGCTGAAATGATCTCATTGGACCCTTACCTAGGGAGCCCAGAAAAATGGGAGGAGGATGCAGATTAAACTGGGAGAAGCTCTTTGCAATAGGAGAAACTAGTCTTCTATAACCACCTGCAAGACCTTGCATCCCGCTCCCCACCACAAGGGGGCGCGCGCCGAGCCTGGTGCTGACAGGGCGGAAGGTGAAGGTCAGCGAATGCCTGTCTCCTTTGTCCCACTCATCCCTTACAGCGGCCTGTGCTGGATCTCCCAATATGCTCCTCCAAGGAGGCAGAAATTCCACCAGCAACCACCAAATATTTGGATTCACTTCAATGAGATCAGGCCAAGGCTATGCTGTGGAAATCATACTGGATGTTGGATGTTGGTCAGAGTGACACAGAGTTCTTTAGTCTCTGAATCCGTGAGATTCCCAACCCCCACTTTTGTAAAGATACTTTTGTTAAAAAAAAAAAAAAGTGCTTCCCAGCATAGTAATAAAAGTGGTGGTGTTTCTCATACTAGATAACTGTCTATTCCCAAGGCTCTGGCAATTGATTCCTTTAAAGCTGTTTTGTTTCTAGATTCGAGGTTGGGCAAAGCCCTCCTGAAAAGGCCAGCGAGAATCCCAGAGTCCAGGGCAGTGGTGGTGAACTTATGACACGCATTCCACAGAGGGCTCTTTGTATCCTTTAAAGATCTAAAAGTTTAGCCATGACTGGTCTAAGAGAAGGTGGGTCTGCTATAAAGCCTTTGAGTTCAATGGTCCTGTTACCTGCACAGGGTCTCTGAGGGCTTCTGCCGGGGCTGAGAGGCACAGAGGTTCTTTAGGCAGGAAAATCTGGGGGTTGGAAGGGCAATGAAAAGGCTGAAATAAATTAATGTCTGAACTGACAAGGAAGAGAAGAGAGGAGAGGGTCCCCACCGAGGGCCCTGAGCTCCTGCGTGCGGGGACCCCAGTATGTTGGGGGTGGGGCCGTCACTTCTCCCAGATGCCCCAGGAGCACGTCTGAGCTGTGGGGCAGAGACAAAAACCAGAACTCTTTCTTGTGGTTTCAGAGTATTACCCATTCTATCCTTCATCCCCACTTTCTGCCTTATCTCTGGAGCCTGGAAGGCAGGAAAAAAGCAGGCCTGGCCCTCCCACCCTCCCAGTAAACACAACCACATTGCTCGGAAGAATTCTGCCTCAGCTATAGCCCAGCCGCCCCCACCCCACGCCTCATCTTTCAGGCACAGAGAAACCCAAGCACACAAAGACACATCAGTCTTGTGCTGATTCCCAAGAAGAGAGCAAGCCCTTCACCGGATCAGATTTCTTGACCAGGACAGTCACAGTGAGGAGGCCACACATCCCCAGAGGCGCCCGTGCCAGCCCTGTCTTCCCTTCCCTTGCCTTCCCTTGCCTTCCCTAGCCTCTGGTGGTGACTTTCTTCTTTGTCCTGACACTGACAGAGGAGGGGACCCTCAGGCAGGGCAGAGCGAGGCCAGAGGGAAAGTCTCCTCGAGCTACGGCTGACGGATGAGCCTCCCAGCCCTTCGCTCACTGCTCAGCAGGCTGACTGGGCTTTGGCCCCCGCTGCTAACTAGGAGTCATACCTCAGCACGACAAGCCTCTTCACCCATGCAGAAGTCAGCAAAGTTTGGGACCTTCTGTCCTATGAATGCCACTAAGGGGCAGAGGTTAGTTTATTCTGCAAACATTTTTTGGGATCCCCCTGTGCCAGGGATAGGGCGATGGTCAAGAAAACCACGATCCGTTTGCTGCCAGCTAAGAAGAAAGATGGAGGGAAGGAAAGGATATGTGAAAACAAAAGAAGGCAAAGAGGCACAAAACAAAAGAAAATAAAGTTGACTTGATATCAAGGCAGCAAGAGTAGCAGAGGCCGGCAGAGGCTATGGGCAGAGGCCAGGAGAGGGCCCACTCTGGGGAAGTGGTGCGGAGGGCACAGGGAGGCCAGGGCCTGGCTACTGGCTCCCGTCCAGGGGCATCCACCCACAGCTCATATTTTTCTGTCCAGTGACAGCTAAATGAAGAGAAAGCTAACTTTACAACTACCCACTTCACACGTAATGAATATGAATGGGCATCCTGGAGCCTGTTCCGTGGGACTATCATGAGCTGACGGGTCCTCCCCCTGACTGGGCCATCCCAGCGGCCGGTCCCCTAGGCAGCCCTTCCACCTGCTTCCCATTAGCCATGCTCCCCCCTCCTCCATGCCCGTAGGACACAGCCCCCCAGTTTCCAGATGCCCCTGTCCCTGGCCTCTCTCCAGAGGTGAACTGAGGCCTCACTGTAGGTCCTGTAACTTCTCTACCTCCTGGCGGGGCTCTTCAATCCTGGGACAGCGAAGGGGAGCAGCCTCAGCTGAACTCCCAACTTTAGGGAAGGTGCTGTGCTAAGTCTCCCTTTGCTGAAGCTCTCTAAGCCCCCGTGAGGTACTCCAAGCTTCAAACCTTGTTTCTGGCAGGAGCCTGGCCAGAGGTCAGGCAGAGAAGGATCTAGCTAGGGGTCCTGTTAGTCCAGCTTCCTGCCTCAGTCGTGCAAGGGAAATGCTTCTCATTAGAGGCATTCGGTCCTCATTCCCTTCTCCATGACAACCCCAAAGTGCAGACCCTCTGGAGCCTAGACAGGAGTGGATGCTGGGCAGACATTTATTTCCCTGGCTCTGTGGAAGGAGAATCACTTTAGCCCTCGAGCTACAGCTGGCCCCACAGGCTGCCTGGCCTCCTCCTCCAACACCTCAGCCACCTCCATAGCCTCTGCTCCCAGAGCCCTGGTTGCTAAAGGCAGAGTCCTTTTCTTCCTCCTCAAGGACAGTCATGTGACATTTCCTAGGATCACAGGAACCTGGAGGGGCCCTCCAGGTGTCCATCTGTAAACCTCCGAGGGAGGTGAGGAATTGGTGGCTCATTCCCCAGGAAATCCAAGGCAGGAACCTGGCACAGGGCCCAGCCTAGAGCTGGCCTCGCAGTGTGATGCAGGCAGGGATCCATGGCTGAGTGGCTGGCTCTTCTGTGAAGCCTCTGGATTCAGAGGAATAAACTAGGATAGGGGATTTAAGGGCCCAAGAGTTCTGGTCCCCCAGAGACACAAGATGGATAGACATTTATAGTTGAGTCAGACATTAGGAGTGCTAATTCCTACCAGTTATTATTATTATTAGCCTCAAACTCACATCACAGCAATCCTCCTGCCTCTGCCTCCCGAGTGCTGGGATTACAGGTGTGAGCCACCACGCCCAGCACTGTGGTATGTGGTACTGGTTGAGTCTCCACGCCCAGTATTGTATGTGGTTTCCGGGGATCGAACCCGGGTCCTTGCGCTTGCAAGACAGGCGCCGGAAACACTGAGCTATATCCCCAGCCTTGAGCCTTGTGACTCAGATACATGAGTTCATCACCTCCGATCTTACTCAGCCCTTGCAATGGGGCCATTATAAAACCAAGTTTTGGGCCGGGGAGTTAGCTCAGTGGTTCCAGCGCCTG
>PVIR01012028.1:0-45728 GCA_004026965.1 Petromus typicus | reverse complement strand
ATCCTCCTGCCTCTGCCTCCCGAGTGCTGGGATTACAGGCGTGAGCCACCACGCCCGGCACTGTGGTATGTGGTACTGGTTGCTGCTGGGTGTGGGTCTCCACACCCAGTATTGTTATGTGGTTACCGGGGAATCGAACCCAGGCCCTTGCGCTTGCAAGACAGGCGCCGGAACCACTGAGCTAACTCCCCGGCCCCTTAAATTTTTTTTTTTGAGACAGGGTCTCGCTTTGTAGCTCAGGCTGGCCCTGAGCTCAGCCTTGAACTCACAGCAGTCCTCCTGAGTGCTGAGATTACAGGCGTGAGTCACCACGCCTGGCACTGTGGTATGTGGTACTGGTTGCTGCTGGGTGTGGGTCTACACACCCAGTATTGTTATGTGGTTACCGGGGAATCGAATCCGGGTCCTTGCGCTTGCGAGACAGGCGCCGGAACCACTGAGCTAAATCCCCGGCCCAAGTTATGGGATATTGACCCAGCAAAATATTACTTAGTAATAAAAAGAAATTGAATACTGACACAAAAGGGGTGTCATTATGATATGACACACAGAAACTGATATCACAGATTCCATTCGTATTTAAATTCCAGAACAGTTAGACACAATCTATGGAGAAAGATACTGATCATTTTAGATAGTTGTCTCAGGTGGGCAGAGGGTTTATGGGAATGATCAAGAAAGAATGTACTCAGATCCTAGAGTTCTGCTTTGGATGTGAGACAGATAACTTGATTTTGCTTTTGAGAAGTCATGGAAGTATAAAACCTATAAACTCGGGCTGGGGATTTAGCACAGTGGTTCCAGCACGTGCCTTGCAAGTGCAAGGACCCTGATTTGATCCCTGGTAACCACACACAACAAAACCAGGTGTGATGACTCACACCCAGCAGCAATCAGTACCACATGCCGCAGTGCCGGGAGTGATGGCCTGTCATCCCAGCACTCGGGAGGCAGAGGCAGGAGGATTGCTGTGATGTGAGTTGGAGGCTGAGCTTGGGGCCAGCCTGAACTCCAAAGTGGGAGCCTGTCTCAAAAGCAAACAAACAAACAAATAAACAACAAAAAAACCCCAACCAGACAGACAAAAAACGCCTATAAACTCATACATAAAATTTTACACTTTATGAACATTATGCGGACAATGCGAATATTTAAAATAATTGTAATAATTGAATAATACGTACTGAAGTACAATGAGGATATGTTTTGAATTTGCTATTATTTATTGTGCTCCACTTGTATGTGAGACTTTCAAAGCACGCACTATGGTATCACAACACACAAGCTCGTAACTTGGATTCATAATGTTCCAGCTGCGTAATGTAGGGAAGTCAGTTACATGCTTTTCATTATTTCCTGTTATCATACCAGAGTCCCTCAGGCCGAGTAACTCATAGAACAGCGAGGCTTATTTTGGCTCAGCAGTCTAGGACAAGCTCAAGGTCTTGTGTGTGGTAAGTCTCCTTGCTAGGGAAGTCCCCAGAGGTCCCCTGTGTTCTGCGGCAAAAGGAGTGAACATGTGAGCTTGCGTGTGCGTGGGAGCGCGTGCAGGAGGCAGGGGAGTCGCCGAGGCAGGGCAGACTGTACCATCGCCTCACCGTACGCAGCCCCCAGCATTTATTGTGAGGACTCGGCCTTGATTAATTTGCCGAATTCTCATCACTCTTTCAAGGGCCCCGTCTAAAATCATCTGCAGGATAAGGTTTCACCCGACCAGTACCTCACAGTGAGCCCTCTGGGGCCGCACTCGGAAAACATCCAAGGGTTGCCGCTCTTCGTGCTTAGTTTTCTCACCTGCGGGATGGAGTGTGAGAGAAGAGGTTCCTTCTGAGGACTAAGCTGAACAATATGTGGGGGACTGTCCAGTACCGCAGCTACTGTCCCACATGCTTACAAGTGAATTAGAGCTGGGGAAACTGATCCAGTATTGAGCTGCACTCGATACATTTTAAGCGTGCAATAATCATGAGTGTGAACGTATATGGAGAGTATTTGCATCATCAAAGGAAATTCCCCTGGGACAGTGCTGGAAATACGACACATAAATATTAGCTGCTAGTGTTATTGTTCCTATTAAGAGAAAAGTTCTCCCATTGAAGAGCTGGCACTTCATTGACTAGAACTGAATGAAAAAGCCAGAGAGCACCGGGGAAACTCTGGGAGGGGTGGCAGGAAGGGGCCCGGGTAGGCGGGCAGAAAGCAGCCTCTGAAGTGTGTCGCAGGATGCCTGCGGCGGATAAGCATTAATACGCAGGGCGACCTAGGTAGTAGATCACAAGGTCACACTGCAGCAGCGGGAGTCTGCGCACAGACAGCGAAGGCCTGCAGAGCCAGGGGCCTGTGCCGGCGGTGGAGGGTGTTGGGAAGTCCTCTAAGCAGGAGAACACCTTTCTGCAGAGAAGCAAGAATACTGAGCAGGGTGGCAGGCATGAGTGGGGAACATTTGTGTCACCGCAGTGATTTAAAAATCAATTTCCTTAATTAATTTGAGTATAATATATATATACATGTGGTCTAACAACCAAAAAGAAAAAAAAAAAAAAAAGAAACTGAAAAGAAGTTGTTACAAGTAACAACTTCTGTTTGTTCTTTGGGTAAACTTTCAGAATTTAGTTGGCCACATCTAAGCAAATACAAACGTGTGTATGTGTATATGCGTGTACCCATGCATACATTTCAACTTTTCAGTTCAAATGGCTCTTGTCTTATTTTGCATCTCGCCTTTTTTCATAATGATATCTATAGAGTATCTTTGCATGCAAGAACATACAAGAGTATTCAATTTTTTAAACCATTTCTTTCTTCTTTTCTAAAAACAGGTAGATAGAATCCATTAATGCACATGTAATAGCTCAGTCAGACCCCATTTAAGAGTGTCTGTGTTGAGCTGGGGATTTAGCTCAATGTTTCTGGTACCTGCTTTACAAGGCCAAGGGCCCAGATTCTGTCCTGGTAACCACATATCATCATGCCAGGTGGGGTGACTCACGCCCACTAGCAATCTGTACCACACACCACAGTGCCGGGCATGGAGGCTCACGCCTGTAATCCCAGCACTCGGGAGGCAGAGGCAGGAGGATGGCTGTGAGTTCAGTGCTGAGCTCAGGGCCAGCCTGAACTGCAAAAGTGAGACCCTGTCTAAAAAAAAAAGACCGCCTGTGTTTCTTTGCTATTAGGGAACTGCTCTATTAAGTAACTTTGAACACAAGTTTTTCCAGGGAAAGTGTACCTACAGGATAGAGATTAGGAAAGAAGTTTGCAGTCTCTGTGCTTGTGACCCTGGGAGCTCTTGTCGTGTTGTCCTCTGTGCTATTCTTCCAGTTCAGCTCCTTCTGACAGTGTATAAAAATCTCAGTCCCTTCCAGCTTCCCAATAACAATCGCTATGAAATTTTCTTTTCTATTTTTTTTTTTTTTACCCAATCTGACAGGTGAATATACGTGGCTTTAATGTGCTTTTCTCTTGTTATGAGTGTGTGAGGAATATTTACTTTTCCTTTCCTGGGAAAACACCTGTTCGTGTTCTTCGCCTACTTTTTGTCACCGTTGTCGTTGTGGAGCATTTTGATTTGAATTTCTTCCCTCCTGGTAGTACACAGCCTTTGAAGGTGCGGTGCTCTCGGATTTGCATTTTAGAACCTTCTCTTCTGCTGATGCTTTGGCTGCCAAGAAAAATGGGAAGCAAGGAAACTGGAACAGAACAGGGCTCGTTTGAAAATTTTGATGAGAGATGCTGAGGGCTGGAGATGAGGGTTTTGGAAGGGGGAGGAAGAAGCTGAATCTAGAGGTAATTGGCGGGTAAAAGAAGATTGGACTGGCGGTTTGTTGCTTCTTTAGTTAAAGGAGAAGGAATTGTCTGGGAAGACTCTCAGACTTTTGATTTGAAGGACTGAGTAGGTTGTACCCAGGCATGGCAGTGTAGGAAGGGCAGAAAAATCAGAAAGAGAACTTGTGAGGTCTTTGGAGAAATGTCTGTTCAGTTCATAGTGTCCAGAACTTTGGGAGCTGTGCCAAGGCTAGAGCTGAATATTTGAAATAGATATGTGATTTTATGAATCCGTGTACTTAACATCACACTGCCTGTGACCAGGGAAAGAGAGAAGTATCTACGTTGGAAATTCTTGTAACTGTTTTAACAAGTGGATAAGATTAAGTTATAATTAGCATACTCTTTGTCTGAATGCAAATGCTCTTTCTAAAGCTCCCCATTCTTAACTAGGCTAACACTTCCCTTGTTTCCAGCAGTAATTTGCTTGCCAAATCCTCCCTGTACTATTACAGAAAATCCTATTATAAATGTTCTATGAAACACACTTTTGCCAAGCAGCCTTTCGTCTAAAGCAACAGGGTGTGTTCCTGTGCTCCGAGGCCCTCCCAGACCTGACGCAGCTTTGGTCAGGCCCGGAGACCTGTCTTTCCACAGTCGCGCTTCTACTGGGAACTGGCTGAGTTCAACCAGCCGGCTGAGTCTCTGCTTGGCTTACACAACGTGCTCCCCGAGTTTGTGTTGCCACAGCATGACCCAGGGCCTGCCACATACTGGGCGCTCAAGGGTGGTGTGGAAGAAAGAACAATTAACAGAGGGACTTAATAAATGTCAAACAGAGAGAAGGAGCTGGAAAAGCCTTTCCATTCGTCCCTCATGGGTGAATCCTCTTGGCTCGTCGTGCATACGGAAGAATCATGTACAGTCTTCTCCGTAGACTGGGAATAGGAGACAATTACTAAACCAAGATAAATTGTATCATTGGTGAGCTGAATTTTAATTATTTACTCTATCACTGAGCATAAAGTAACTTTACCCACTATCGAATCCTTCCAAATATCTTTTCCAAGGAAACCTTTCTCTGAAACTCTCAAACTACAGAAAATCATTATGAACTACTTAAGAGTGAGGATGGACTACTGGCTGAGAGGAGAGCGTGAAAAATCCATAACCAGATGGTATTTAATTCTTTCCTTTGTTATTTTACTACCAAGATGTTTGGCATCTTCCCAAATTACTTCCCATATAGGAACTCGGTATCTTCAATCCATGCGATCCTTCTCAGTCACTTCCTACATGTTGAAATGTCACCTCTGTGCCTATTTTTGGTTTTGTTTTTATTGAAACACGACAGATATTTACACGAGTAGATAACCCATCAGTGTGCAGGTTAATGAATTTTTAGAAAGCAAACACACCGTGTGAACATCAGGACAGAATAAATTAAAGTTAAACTGTACTAGTACCTCCAGGAGCTGTTTTGGTTACCCCTCTCCTGTGTCTCCCCCCAAAAGATCATTCTAACAGCTATCTTGATTGAACCACCACAAATTCTACCCTTTCTCTGGCAATGTAAATGTATGTATGCATGTATGTAAGTACAGACACATGCACGCACATGAGTGGTATAGTATATCTCTTACGTGCTTGATATTTTCTGCTCAAAAATTATACATGTGAAATTTATCTCTAAGGTTAGTTTATTAATTTCTCTATCATGTGACATTTTAGATTTGAATATTCCACAATATCCAGGATTCTGTTGATAGACATTTAAGTTGGTTGGAGCTTTGGGTCAGACGAATTATGCTGACCAAAAAATTGGCATCTGTATTGCTTAGGATAGTCCTTGGTTTTGATCTTCCCTCCTCCCCAGCTCATGCCTAAAACTTTCTAATTCCTAGACCAGATTTACCAATGCTAGCTGCAAATGAAGTCTCCCAATTTGTAAGTTAGAACGTCTCCCTTTCCAATTCAAGTATCACCAACTGTTCTAGCTTATTAATACTGTTTATACATTTGAATTATTTCCTTCTAGTAAATTCTAAACTTCCGAGGACAGGAAATTTCTGATTCACTTTATTTTTCTAAGTAGTAGATTGCTTATATTAAAAATTAAAGTTTTAACTAGTGTATAAGTGAGTGACTTGGCAAAATTTCCTTGTAATGCACGAGTTGTGGCAATCTGGTTGAATATTCTCCATTTTGAAGGAAAGCTAACTGCAATAAGATCTCTGGCCAGACACTTAAAGAAAGACTTCCATGTTCTACTCAGTTATGATTCTTATAATACTTATAATAGCTAAAATTAATTTTTTAAATCAAGAAATACACTCTCAGATGGAAAAATCTGTAAATGCTCTCTGCTGCCGCTCTATAGATCCTTGGCCTATTGTTAGAAATGTCTGGCCATCCTTGGTATTATTTCAAGGAATAATTATTTTACGTCTATGATGAGCCAAGCACTGGGCTTGTCTATCAATATACTTTCTATTTATTTCCTGAATCAACAGGAAAACAAAATTATTATGGAGTGATTTTGAATTCCTCTGTATAACAATGATTTAGCCTTTTTCCTATAAAGAAGGTCAGGACATATTAAGCTGCACAGAATTAATTAAGATCAAGAGGCAAAGAGATAGAAAAACAATAGAAGAGAAAATGTTGGTGCTTGGGGGATCCTAATCACTCACTAGTCTCTGTTTTGGCTTCTAAGCAATTAAGATCAGATAAGGAGCCAAATAGCAACGCGATATTAGCGTCTTAATTGGTTTGGCTGGATTGGTGTACATGACAGAACCTCCTGGGTCTCACTACAAATGATCATACCCCTCTCAGTACCAAGAAGAGAAAGCAGAGGT
This sequence comes from Petromus typicus, assembly GCA_004026965.1. Taxonomy (NCBI): domain Eukaryota; kingdom Metazoa; phylum Chordata; class Mammalia; order Rodentia; family Petromuridae; genus Petromus; species Petromus typicus. The sequence continues at coordinate 39,102 of PVIR01012028.1, read as the reverse complement.
GGGCAGGCTGCCGTCCAAATAAGAGAGTCTGCCACGCCACCGGAGGCGGGACTTGTAGGCCAGAAAGTAGACACGAGGCCACTTCACTGAAGGCCAGACTAGCATCAAACACCATGGAGAGAAAGAAGATAGAGCTCGTTTTCCACATTTGTTTGATTCCTGGTTTTGTTTTAGGGCTGTCAGCCCATCCTTGAACTCTTATTATAATAATCTTATAATAATTTCTCTGATAATTATGTTGAAGAAGAAGCAGGAAGTAAGAGAAGAGGGAAAGATCTCTTCCTTTCTGGAGAGTGAAGGAAGGGTCTCTCAGAGCTTGTGTTCTGCACAATTGAAGAGCTGCCCTACGTACATATTACTAAGCTTAGCTTAGGGTAGCTATAGGGACCCACACTGAGCTTTGGGCCTTCAGAGCTGAGGCAAATTGCAACTTAACATAGAGAGAGAGAGATTTCAGGCCCCTGACTGTCTCTTTGAAGTGGTTCTACTTTCAAGATCTTGCAGCCTGTGGTGGGCATGGCACCCAGAAAGACCTGTGACATCTCTTCATCGTCATCCCTCTGCTGCTCTGATGAATAGCCTTTGACTTTTTTCAACTCATATCAATCCTGTTAGCAAATAGTTCTTTGTCATTTTGTCATTGTCTTCCAAACCTGCTCGTTCGTTCTTGACAACATAAGCCAGGATGAGAATTTTCTAAATATCTAACTTTTGGTTAGAAGTTCTATTTTATTATTATCTGTAGGTTTCAATGTGTTCATCTTTTTTTTTTCCAGTACCAGGGATTGAACACAGGACCTTGTGCTCGACAAGCAGGTACAGTGCCTCTTAGTTACATCCCCAGCTCTTTATTATTCTCTACTTATATTTTGCTATAGGAAAAGTCAAGAGTGGCTCTACCACAGCATCAACACTGTCAAATATCCTCCCTCATTGCTCATGAAGTCCTCCTTCCACAAAACACAAGAGTACAAACATAATTCATCATGTTCCTTGGCCATTTTATAACAGAGTGACCTGTTGTTTGCTTTCTGGTAACCTGATCCTTGTTTTCATCTGTGACAACTGCAGAATAGCCATCCATGGCTGCCCTTATTCCTAACATTCTGGTTGTGATCACTTAAGTGACATCTAAGAACAAGAGCATTTTTCTACAGCTTTCTTCTGTACCTGACCCCAAACAATTTCTGGCCCATCACAATAATACAGGGATCCAGCCAGATCCTTCAGACTCTTTTCTGGGTTTCAAAACTGCCTCTGTGATTTTAGGTGTTTGTTATAAGATCACACTACTTCTCAGTAATGATTGTTGCCTTAATTCTGGATGCTCTACCAGTCTAGTCTAGACTGGATAATCTATAAATAACAAAGTTTATTTTTAACATTTTTGAAGCTAATAAATGTAAAGCCAAGGTGGCTACAGATTTAGCATCTTGTGAAAGTCTTCTCTGGTCTTAGATCATCTATTCTTCATCCTCACATAGCTCAAAGGGTGAGCAGCTGTCACTAATCTATTTTCTAATGACAGCAATTCCATTCATAAGGAAGAAACCTTTATGATTGAATTATCTTTCCAAACCCACAAGTCTTTGTCCAGTAGTATTGGGGAGTAAGTTTTCATTTATAAATTTTGGAAGGATCAGTGCTCAAACCACGGTGTTTATGGGTCACAAATTTAAAGTTCAGGGTTTAATGCTTTGTTTTTGCTTTTGTAGCAGAAAAACATAGCCATTAAGGTCATTTTGAAATAAAGATCCATATCTAATTAGTTACTGATGAAAAATGTCTTTGACAAAAGAAAATCAGGATTCTGGGAAGATAGCAGAGCAGGGAACTCTAGAATATGTCATACACTGAGATAAATGTTGCAATGGAAGACTGTATCTGGTATAATTTTTCTGGAACTATGGGGGTCTACTGAAGACTAGCATACCCAGAGGAAGCCTTAGATATAATTGTATAATTAGTTCGGGTCAATTTTAACTGCTCGTGCCGTAGCAAAGACTCACCTTCCATTCAGCCCGTGGAAACTTGGCATTGTACATGTTCCTGGGGAGCTTGCATCAGTTTGGGGAACCAGGGTGAACAAAACCACACTGTTTTCCACACATCAAGGATCTGTGATGTGATTACTGGTGCCTGCTCCTGATCACTGAGGTCTTGGGGGCTGTACTTCCCTCGCTGTGGCAAGCCCACCCTCTCTGAGAGACGTGTAGAAGGACTTACAAAACTGATCACTTTCCACGCCCACCTTTAACTTCTTTTTCCCCTCTGATGGCTACACCCTACAGAGCAGGATGATCAAAAGCAACTTAATGAACAGGAACAATAGAAAGTAGTCCCAAGCGCCCGGGGAAGGCACAGGCTCCGAAGAGCTTGAGTCTCCGCTGTGGTTGACCTTAGCACAGAGACAGCAACATAAACAGAGCAAAAAGCAAAATCAACCAGGAAGAAGCCAGGCAACCCCGGGCAGGAAGGATTCAGTCCCCGAGTTATTGTATTACTGCCTCAGATGTCAAGTTTTCAGCTCCTCATGAGGCACACAAAGAACAAGAATATATGTTTAAAAGAAAAATAATCAACAAGTGTTACTCTGGAAGACTTAGTGAAAGATCTATTAGGTGAAGAATTTAAAGCAATTGTTTTAAAGATGCGCAAAGAACTAGTAGGTGTAGAGGAAACCAAGAAAATGAGATGTGAGAAAAACAGAAATATTAGTTATGAAAAAAACCTACAAAAGGAAACTCTGGAGATGAAAAACACAATAAAAGAAATAGAAAAAAATCACTAGAAGCATTAAAAAACTATTTGGAATATACAGAAAGGAGAATCTTTGAGCTTGCTGATAACGCAGTGGAAGTTATTGAGTCAGAGAAACAAAAAGTGTCAAAGAAAACTAAAGAGAGTTTAATTAATCATGGAACACCATCAAGGAGACCAACGTGTGCATTGTGAAAGTTCCAAAAGGAGCAGAGTGAGAGAGGTGGGGAAGACATCTGAAGATGTCTCGCTGAAAACTTTACACATTTGATGAGGGATATGAATAAAACCCCCCAAAGAAGCTCAATAAACTCCATTAAAGATGAAGACAAGTTATGATCACATTTTAGAGAGGGAAGAATCTTCAAAGAAGCAGTTCATCACACAGAAGTGATCCTTAATAAGATCACCAACATTTTTTTTTTTTTGAGACAGGGTTTTGCTTTTGTAGTTCAGGCTGGCCCTGAGCTCAGCCTTGAACTCACAGCAATCCTCCCGCCTCTGCCTCCAAGTGCTGGGATTACAGGTGTGAGCCACCACACCCGGCACTGTGGTGTGTGGTTCTGATTGCTGGTGGGCGTGAGTTTCCATGCCCGGCGTTGTTGTGTGTGGTCTCCAGGGATTGAATCTGGGGCCTTGTTCTTGCAAGACAGGCGCCAGAACCTCTGAGCTAAATCCCTGGCCCCAAACAAAATTTTTTATAAGAAAAACTTTTGAGGCCACAAAGCAGTGGTATTATACAGTTAAAACAGTAAAATTAAGAAAACTTGACACTGAAGAAACCTGTAACCAGAGAAGGTGTCCTTGACAAATGTGATAGAAAGAGTGACATTCCCCAATGACTAAAAGCCGGTGAAGTTTTTAGCTCTGACAGACCCACTTGGAAGAGCAAAAGTTTTCAAGGAAAAGAAAGGACACTAGATAGTAAGTCAAAACCAAATAAAGAAACAAAAATCTCAATGAAGGCAAAAACATAGAAAATTACAAAAGCTAGTATTGTAATAATATTCTAACACCACTTTCTATTTCCTAAATAATTTATAGGATAAAGATTAAAATACCTACTACTTTAAAACGTACTATTGTTATAGCTTTGATTTATAAACATTTCTCATCTAAGAAATGAATGCATTTAAAATAATTATTAATTTACATTTTTAGGACATAACACATAAAAGATATAATTTTGCAATATCAATAGCTGAAAAGTATCAGTAGAGTGGGTAGGAGAATGGGAAAAAATGAGAATTAAGTCGTGTCTTGTACTAGTACAAATTGTTAATGTTGATTATGATCATGAGGTGTGTATAAAATATACCACTAAACTCAATTTAAAAAATTGTAAAGAAGTATTCTTGTAAGTTAAGCTGACATAAATTCAAATTAGATGCTTCATAACTTTAGGCTGTTAAATGTGATCCCTATTGTAGCCACAAATAAAATAGTTACAGAAAAAAGGAAAAGGGAATTGAGATATGTTATGTACATGTACCGACTCCCCAAAGGAATGCAAGATTATGTACTTCAGATACGTACTAATAAAAGAATGTACATCTGGGCTAGAGCATGATTTAGGATTCATTCTCTCTTGGCAATCCAGGGTCATTTTGAGATGTCTTTCTTTTTATTCAGCCTTTTCTGCCAAATTTTCAACTTTCACTAGCCAAGATATGCATGCATGTGTAAAATAATTTTACTTACGTACACATGCAGTTTATATACTATAAAATGTACCCCTTTGAAATGTATCATTTATTGGGATTTTATTGTACTCAGAGTTATGAAGCCTCTCTACCCTTTAAATTCTAAACAGTTTGAACAATCTACAAAGAAATCCCTGGGACATGAGTCCTGATCCATTTGTCCCCTCCTCCCTGGAAGGCAACTAGTAATCGACTTCCTGTCACTTCAGATTTCTCCGATCTTGCCTTTTTAAACAAAAGGAATGCTATAATTTATGATCTTGGTACTTTGACCACAGTTTCCTTTCTTGTAGCCCAAGTTTGTCTGGGTTCCTCCCTGTTGTACCATGTATCGGAACTGCATTCCTTTTTACTGACAAATCACGTTGCACTGCACGGACTTAGAACATCTACCTCATTTGTTCAAGAGTCAGCTAATATGTACTTTCACGCCTTTCACTTTGTGGTTGTCATGGGCCTGCTGCTACCATATCTATGTACAAGTTGTGTAGGGAGGTGTGTTTTCATTTCTCGAGGCTATCTATCTAATATATAGGTATAATCTCTGACCAAAGTACTAGGATGCAGTTGTAATATAGTAACTTATTTATCATTTAAAGAGCAGAGAGGTTTCCCAAAGTGGCTGTATGACTTCTGTCCTCTGAACAGTCTGTTAGAGCTCTGAAATTTTTTCTGTACTTTAATAAACACTTACTGTCTTTTTAAAATTTAGTCATCCCAGTCTGTATAAAGTATTATCTTATTATAGTTTTGATTTAACTTGAGCAATGACTAATGAAGTTAAGTGTCTTTCATGTTATTTATTAGCCATTTGTTTATTCTCTTTGTAGAAAAATCTGAATTCTTAGCTCATTTAAAAAATCCAGTGGTTTCTTGTTATATTGAGTTATTCGAGTAGTTTATATTTTTGGATATAAATCCCCTTTTGACATGTGATTCGCAGCTATTGTCTCTCAGTCCAGGAGTTGTCTTTCTGCTCTCTTGATGGATTCTTTGAAGAACAAAGTTATTGTTTTTCGAGTGAAACTTATCTTTTCTTCCTTTAGTCACTTGCACCTTTAATTGGCCTCTAATTTTTGATCTCTTTCTCAGAGGATAAAAGCTGTCAGCTCTTCATGCTTTATTCAAGAAAACCCGAGGGACTCAGATGACGTCTACAGGCTTATTTGGAAGATATTCAGAGTTCTTTCTTCCGTAAGTGAAACACGATTGCTGGTCGCACCAAAGAACAGTCATTGTAGTTTTTGATTCTGTCAGAGTCAGACTCAAATAATCTCTAATTTATAAATATAAGTAAGTTACTTATTCAAGAAAGAAATAAAGTAGGGGGACACGGGCAATGAATTAGGTGTACAAAGTATATTTACTGAGCTGTGCTACTTCTCAGATTCTGCACTATTTTAAGTCTTTTTAAAACTATTGTAACCTTTATTTTAAACAAATGTTACCCCACTTGGTATTCCACTTTATGATGTCTGTTACTCAGATAAGGAAAAAAGACTTAGTGATGTATGTAAAAAGGCTTAAAGTGAAGGGAGAAGAATTGGAGCTCATTTGAAGACAAAAATCATGCTCTTTCCACCCATCAGGAACATGTTATACCCAACGGTAACGTCAGTCTACATGGTCATTTACTTAAAAATAGGCGTAACTTTTGATTTCAAAAGTAAATATATATTGAGGTTGCCTAGAAAAATCTGAGTACAGGAGCCGTGAGTCTCATGGGTCTAAAGAGAGGCAGAGGCGTCATGTGAAACGTGAAGGAAGCTCCTGTCTCAGCTTCACAGCAGCAAAAGGTCTGGCATGAACCAGTGGATCAATACACACACATATTTTTTTAATTTATGACTTTCCTATAGTTAAGCATATTTGCATAAAGTGAACCAGCTTTCAATGTGGGCATCTTTCCTTGGGTTAAACACATGTGCGCGTGTGAAATCGTCAGTCAGAACCTACACCCTTTGACCATCTGGGTGCAACTTGTGCCTTTGATAACTTGTGCGTCTCTGTCCAGAAACAGTCATTGATCTACTTTTTTGTCACTGCACGCTACTTTCCCCTGTTCCAGAGCTTCACATGCATGGAAGTGTGGAGTAGATACCTGACTGTGCCCAGGTTGGTGCAGCTGAATACTGCTCACATTCATCCATGTTACTGTGCGTGTGAGTAGTCAGTCCCTTTAAATCTTAGCATGGTGCTGCCGAGGGGAGCACAGCATCCTTCACATTGCATGCAATACTCTAAAAAGAACATCCCAGCATTCCTTTGTTTCTGTGATTTACCGTCTACTCTAAATATTTATTAAACATTTAGATTCCTCCATGTTGGTTGCTATGAATGAAGTGCAGTCATTTCTACTTATATGACCTAATTTCTCTCAAGTAAATCTTTTTTTTTTTTTGAGACAGGGTCTCGCTTTGTGGTTCAGGCTGGCCCTGAGCTCAGCCTCCAACTCACATCACAGCAATCCTCCTGCCTCTGCCTCCCGAGTGCTGGGATTATAGGTGGGAGCCACCACGCCCGGCACTGTGGTGTGTGGTACTGGTTGCTGCTGGGTGTGAGTCTCCACACCCAGTATTGTTATGTGGTTTCCGGGGATTGAACCCGGATCCTTGTGCTTGCAAGACAGGTGCCGGAACCACTGAGCTATATCCCAGGCCCCTCTCAAGTAAATCTTTAGGAAGAACGTAGAGTCATAGAGCAGAACATCTAACACCCTATCAAACTGTCAACAAAAAATGTTCATTTTTATATATGTATCTATATATTATATGTATGTAGAAATTTGGTCAATAACGCATGAAAAGATGTTTCACAAAATAAATTTTCAAAAACAAAAATTAAACCTGTGGTGGAATACCATTTTATTTCCAGCTAATGTACAAACATAAATTATGATACTTACTGTGCTAGATATTCTTCATGTATTTGGTTTGCTATAACAGCATACTGTTTTTTTTGTTGTTGTTGTTTGTTTGTTTGTTTTTTGAGACAAAGTCTCGCTTTGTAGTTCAGGCTGGCCCTGAGCTCACTATGTAGCACAGCCTAGACTCGGACTCACAGCAATCCTCCTGCCTCTCCCGAGTGCTGGAATTACAGGCATGAGCCGTCACATCTAGCACTGTGGTATGTGGTACTGACTGCTGGTGGGTGTGAGTCACCATGCCTGGCACTGTTGTATGTGGTTACCAGGGATCCAATGCAGGACCCTGCACATGCCACGCAGGGGCCAGAAGCACTGAGCTGAATCCTCGGTGAGTAGAACATTCTTAACTGTGCTCCGAAGTGGTTGTACCATCAGCCATGCTCACAGCCACGTGGGAAAGTCCCAGCTGTGTTATCTCTTCCCCAATGTCTAGCACAGTAAGTATCGTAATTTGTAATGTTAGTTCACTTACTGGAAATAAAATGATATTCCACCACTGGTTGATTTCTGTTTTTGAAAATATATTATGTGAAACATTTTATTTTGTGTGTGTTATTGACCAAATACTTATATACATATAATATATACATACATATATAAATATGCATATATTTTTGTCAACAGTCTAATAGGGTGTCTTTTTAATATTGAGATGTGAGTACTTTTTGTCAATTATGCATGGAACTCTTTCTCAGATTTATGCGTTGCTGGACATTTTCCTCGAGCCTTTGGCCTACTTCTACGTTTTATTGATGCTGCCTTGTAAAAATCAGAAGAAAGGTGAAAATCTGATCAGCACGGGAATCTTGACCTGCTCCATTTCCCACCTGGGCCGGTTCAACCCTCCTTAGGCAACCTGGTGGTCCCCTGCTCCCGGGAGGTCACCACACTGATGCCAGACTTAGCGTGGACACCAGTGGGCATAGCGCACTGCAGCCCAGAACTCCTGGACTCAAGCGATCCTCGCACCTCAGCCTCCGAGTAGCTAGGCCTACAGGCAAACGCATACAAAGTACTTGGACAGAGGCCTACCACGCGCAAGTGCTCAGTGTGCATGCCTTCCTACTGTTATTTCTGTTAGTGCTGTTAGGAATCATGCCTTCCATACAGGCCACGGAGGGAAATACATTCTGAAAAAGAATGATATATAAAAAGGAAGTTGTAGAACAATGATACTTAGATCACACAAATACTGTGTGTGTATTTATATATATATAGTACTTATATATAAAATATGTGTATATATATATATATATATATATATATATATAATTCTGACGGAAGTTTCTTGTCGTACCAAGTTTTGTTCTAGTAAGACTGCTATATTTATATATATGTGTGTGTGTATATATATTAAATATATAAAAATTACATATGTGTATTTATATATAATATATATTTGCTCTAGTCTTACTAGAACAAAACTTGGTAGGACAAGAAGCTTCTGTCAGAGTTGGAGGTTAGCGTGCAAAATTTTAAGATGGGTAAGATTTCTGATGATAAAATAGATGTTTAGGAAAAGGGGTAAAGTGGAAGGTTGTGCTGTAGATCCTAATTTGCACTATCTTTCCCGAATGACTGCCACGTGTCGTTCCCCTTCTGCGTCCTCCGCACTGCTCTCCCAAGGAGGGGACACACTGCCGCGCGCTACAGAGTCAGACGTGGGTGACTCGCTGTGACTGACGGAAGGTGCGCGGAGGCGACACTGCCCACTCGCAGGGAGCCTTCTCCCAGGGCCTGCGCGTGGTTCTGCCTTTCTCGTCCTCCCCTCTTGCCTAGTTTTTATCTCCCACAAGCGAACTCTGCTATAGACAGGGCCTGTTTTTTCGGTCTAGATCTCAAGCTGCCAATGACCTTCCGAGCACAGCTAAGGATTGCTCGGAACAGCCATTTATCAGGAGCAAAACACAGGCCCACGTGGACAGAAAGGGCCGCTTGACAGTACCGCACAGACAAACAAGACTAACACAGACGGACCGGCGGGTGCAGACTGGCGGGAACAATCCCTCGGCGTAAGAGACTCAGAAACCGAAGAGCCAAGGTTTCCACAGACCAGGACCGTCCACGTGAAGACTGAAACTTCAAAATACAGTGATTGGAGCTGGGTTGTAGAGGAATACTTTCAGCTACGAGTTCAAGAGGTCACTGAGTGGTTGTGTGCTCGCAGAATATCGGTAGCAATAAAGGGTGAAGCTGGATGATTTAGAAGAGGAGGCATGTGTACACGCAGAACCGAGAATGCAGCTGGTTACAAGCACCAGCAAGAACTAATCCCCCCTGGCGGTCTGCTAGTGCAGATGTATCAGCTTACGTTGCGAAGGTTTGTACAGGAAGTGGGGACTTCGGGATGCGGTTTTATAGTAGATGCAGTTTCGTGAAGAGGATGTGAGATGACCCTGGGTCATATGAGAGAGCCTAGGAGAGGCAGACGGCAGTGAAAGGCAGCTAGGGAGCAAACGGAGTGAAGAATTGGGTCAGAGCAGTGTAATTTGGAGTTAGGGTGATGAACAGACCCAAAATCTTGGACTTCCGGTTATGAATGAAGTCTCAGAAATGGCAAGTTCTCCGGTAGTCACGATGGGAAGCGGTCGCGTGGTCTCCAGTACTGCCTCTGAAGCTGTAGTGTTCAGGGAAGATAGTCCTTGACCTCGGAGTGTATTTATAGAGAATGTCAAATGGTTTCAAGATTTTCCCCTTTGCCTACAGGCTTCTCTCTAACCTATAACAATAATGTTTCTAGCTTCCCACAGCTGACATTGTTAGCATGTAACACTGAGTGGCTCAGAGAATTTTTTATCTTGCATAAAGAAAGTGCCTGTTTTATAAGAGCAAGAGCCCAGGTTTGATCCCCGATAACCACATACAACAATGCTGGACGTGGTGACTCACACCCAGCAGCAATCAGTACCACATACCACAGTGCTGGGAGTGGTGGCTCACACCTGTCATCCTAGCACTAGGGAGGCAGAGGCAGGAGGATTGCTGAGTTCAAGTCTGAATTCAAGGCCAGCCTGAACTACAAAGTGAGAGCCTGACTCAAAAAAACAAAACAAAAAACTCCCCAAATATCCCCCCAAAAAACAAAAACAAAAACAAAAAAAAACCCCAAAAAATAATACTAGATCCTTTGAAGAAATACATGTAACTATAAAACCTCTGGTGCCCCTTCATTTAACTTATCTCTGTTGTGTAGATTTGACTTTTTCAATTTAAGTCTTCCTTATGGATGCAGACAGAGAATTCTAGGATCCTAGGAGATATTATTTAAATGTAACTGAAGTGTTCATAATAGTAATAAATTATCATTATATACCATTATACCAAGTCACATTTTGTACTTTCTGTTTTTATTACAAAATGATTGCTTGCTAAAGTTGGGAACATTAAAAATCCCCATATTAATAATTAAACAAAAATGGGGTAATTGCCCTTGCATGAGCAATTGCTGGTTTATTAAATTGCTTACTCTCTGCGTGTTGCTCAGTGTTCAAACCCTAGAGCAGCAGCCATTAAGACTGCTGAAATGATAGTTCCTATTTATTTAATACCTCTCCATTATGACCTCAGGTAAGTAAATCATATGTTGAATGTTGTGTCAAAGTACACATAGATCTTCAAACCTTCAAATGACTTTTAGCCTTCATTGTTTTCCTCTGCAGACATTGTTCAGTGAGGTCACCTTCGCACTGACAAAATCTGGTTTTGTGCCTGGCTTCCTTTTTTAAGAGAAAGAAATTAAATCTACAAACACTGGGTAGATTTCAGTAGAATAAGGAATGCATAAATAGTCCATACTCTTCTTGAAGAATTCAAAGCACCTACTACCCCTGCTGCTAGTTGGGAACAAACCTTTTCTTTTACAACTGTCTTCGCTGATGTTCTCTGAAAGGCAACTTGCAAATGGATGACAATGGCCACAGTGATGAGAAGGCACCGGTGACGGCAGCAGCTCTCTTTGTCAATATTTTCTTTGCTGCCAGACAAATCTCTGAAAGTAGGAGGCAGAGCAAACATTTTCTCACTTAAGTTGTGTATGCCAGCAGAATTGGCTGCTGATGCTCACGGGGGTGGCATGACATGTCTGAAAATCACAAAGGTTGCAACTGGGAGTTGTGGTTGGATTGAAAATGTCCCCTGATCGGCTCCTGTGCTCAGAGACGGTGGTTAGAAGGTGAGGGGTCCCGGGGGCACTCTCCACGCCAGCGGGCTAATCCACCGATGACCTCACAGCTGATATGCTGTCAAGAACTGGGGCCTGGGTGGAGCAGGCGGGCGCGGGGTGTGAACTGACAAAGTGTGTTTTTTCTCTTCTTCGGTCTGGGTTTTGCTTGTTTTCTGTTTTGGCTACCACGAACGGAAAAAGCTTTCTTCTGCCATGCTCTTCTGCCACATTGTGATTTCCATCATGAATCCAACCCACCGTGGATTGAAATCTCTGAAAGTAGGAGGCAGAGCAAACATTTTCTCACTTAAGTTGTGTATGTCAAATGTTTGGACTTAGCTATGAGAAAGTCAGCTCAATCTCCAGATCAATGAACATGCAGAAATGCGACTGTTTCAATGTCACGTTGACTCACACAACTTTGTAGGCCCTGTCCAGGTGTTACTGTTATTTTCTTGCTTACCCTTCTTGGTGGGACAAAGAGAAAGTCCTTCTCTAATTAATGATTTATTAACATTGGCACTACCATAGTTACAGACACTTTCACTTTCATAATTTCTACTGATTGTCACAAAAAGCCACAAGTCAGGCGTTACTATCAGTGCTCCCATCTGAAGATCTCAGAGTTCACGTGACCAGAGGAATGCCTCATACCTGGTCAGGCTCCATTCCGGTAATACGCCCTTGTGTTTCTCATACGATAGTTTTATCACAGGTCACATTTTACAAACGGTTTGGGGCATATTAAATGATTTTACTTGCATGGTAACAAATGATATAATTTTATGAATATAAAATTTTATTTAGCTTTATGTAGAAATTGCTCATTTTTAGGATGTGTCAGATCATTCTGGAAGTCTGTCTCTGTTTTTTGTTACCAGATTGAATGCAATCCTAAAATAGGTGACAACAAATTTCATGTTAAAATGTTTTGTTAATACATTTTTTGGAAATCTAATAACTGCATTCATCTTGAGGCACTGGGGCACATGCCCGGCACATCTCGACCCTCCTCCCTCCCCTTCTCCTTTCCTTCCTGTCTTCTATCCTCACATCCCCTCCCACATCCACATAACTTGTCTTTCTGTAAATGTGTCCTGAAAACAAAACATCTATCAGTGAGCAATAAGCTCAGGCTGACTGGTCACACGAAAGCATTCAGAATACACGGTCAATAATGCAGATGCTCGGGCTCCTTTTGTCACCTTCCGTTGAAGAAGAGTTGCTCTTTTCTTGTAATTGTGGCCTAACATCCTTTTCTTGTTTAGAAACAGTGTCATGACCTGAATTCAGGTCTCTGGCTCCAGACTCAGCATTTCCACCAGCCCGTCGTGCCGACTGCCTGAACTCTGCGGTATGAGAGACCTCCAGGCCTCGGCTCGGGGCGAACTCGTTTCCCCCTTTCCGTGTTCTTCTTCCCCAAGACACAATACATATTAATGAGTGCTTCATGACTCAGCTCAAATGTTACCACACTTGCTATCAACACCGCTTACTGACCACTAACTCTAAGGTAGGGTCTATATTAATGTGGAAGGGAAAGTTAATTAGAAAGATTCTTTGCCTGGTAAAAAACCAACCAACCAACCAAACAAACCCAAACAACAACAACAACAAAGACCAAACACAGTAAGATGAACGTGAAGTCAGGAGAAGACAAATCCATAGCTGGGTGACAAACGGCAAAGGAAAAGGAAGGAAGAGGAGGAAGTTTAGCAGCGTGAGTGTCAGGCACCTGCAGTGCCGCGTTCCGTGCCGTTAGAGGGACAGGGTACCTGTGCCGCATTCGGACTTCCGGGCGCTCCGGCGCGGCACAGCGAGCACGCAGCTCTCTGCTGCCTGGAGTGCTGGAGCCCAGTCACGGCGGCCCAGCAGAACGGTTTTGATGAAGCCTCCGGAGCCACCACACTGAAGTCGACTGGGCTGTGTTCACAACTGCGTCCTACGACGCAGACCACAGCCTTGGGGAACCGCGCGTGTTCTGCCCTCAGCCTCCCTCCTGCTGATCTCCAAGTGCATTACCACTTCCCGGAGTGACTGGAGAGTTCACCTCCTGCTCCAGCCAGCGCCACCTCCCGGGTCAGACCTCCACAGGCAGCCTCGCCGCACCATTTCTCAAGGCTCTGTGGGCAACGACACCCCACCCCGAACCCACAGCCCCACCTGAACCCCACGGCCCCAGCCCGGGTTCAGTCTTCACCTTCCAGCCTCCCTGGAGGGGCCCCGCGGGCCCACGCGGATCCCGCGCCGCCTGGATTGCTTCGGCTGGCGTACTCCAGGGCGGGCCCCACGTCCACAGATCTACGGGCAGTTTTGTGCAGCCTTGTACCTTCACTGGGCACAAAGGTAACTTTCCCCTCTACCTTAAAAGACCCCTTTCCTCTGGCAGGTCCAGCACCCAGCCACAGGGACTGAGCAATTATTTAAGTCATTTGGCCCCGTGTCTTCAGGTAAGAAACATCGCAATACTGTATCAAAGAGCCACTGTAAAAGTTAATTTACACAAACTGTCACAGTGCTGGAGACTTCGTCTCTTGTCCAGTTTATGCTACTTTTGTGACATTCACCTCACGTTGTGTATGGCAGGGGAGGAGAGTAAGTCTTTTCTGCCTCCTTTTGGAGAACATCATATCGCTTGTGAACCTTGAAGATAATGTATGATAAATAGGTGAAAGAATTTAAAACTTTTAAATGAAGAAAGTGACATTTTTGTGCCCTTAAGTCTTTGATGCACCATTTTAATCTATTGATAAAATTTAATTTAAATACAGAATACAAGGCCTTCTATTCTGACCTTGTATTTTGTATTTAATCTATTGATAAAACTGCATACAAATCTGTAAGTTTTTCTTATCTATTTCTCTTGTTTAGAATCACACTTCTCTTGCATGTCACTGACTTCATCATCCAACCTCAGCCTCTGAACTCTTAGAATTGGTTTTACAGTTGACTTGGGGCTGGGAATTGGAGAAAACCGTCTCTGTCACTGGTGACTGTGACTAGATTTTCTTTTCTTTAATTTTTCACTTTTTCTAAAACCTGTCCCACTTTCCCCTGTGCTGTCCTTCCTTAGAGATGCAAGGCCCTGTCTAGCAGGCAGACTACTAGGGTTGTGAGATTCTCCTGACACCATCCCTCAGGGTGGTGGCTACATTGGCTGGAACATTTATCATTTAATAACAATGATCAAGAACATGTTATTGGCAGGGCACAGGGTTCATAGAAGGGAAGAAGAAACTAGCACTTCCTAGATATATGCATTTAAAAATACACTTAGACTTGAGAATTTCTCCCAGGTGTGCTCAACGAGCATCTGGTGTTTGAGAGAGGATCACAAGCCCACGTTTTATACATTTGGTTTCTTTTTTAATCTTTATTGGTATATTAAATATACACATCATGATTGCACTCCATAATGGGATTTGTACCAGTATAAGACACAACTTAATTCTCATTTTTTCCCATAGAGAAAAAAAGCAAAAGGTCAGGGATCAGGCAGCTTCTATCTGAACTCAGGGTCACGCCCCCAAGGGATCCCTAAGCCTGCGATGTTTCAAGGATGATCCACTTGACCATCTCTGATGTGTTCAGGCTCCATAGACGCAGCCAACTTGCACATGAGCACTATGACGAACGGTAACCAAACATTATGATCGTGTCTACACGTGGTCAGTGAATCAAACCAAATGGGGAGTTTAGTCATGATTGATTTTCTTGGCATCCTGCTAGGCGATGACTGTTTTACAGAGCAAATGAGTGGTTTTGGGAGTGGCGGCGCCGTGCATCCCTAGCCAAATCGGTGACTGTGTCTGCCACCTGGGCTCTGACGGCAGGAAGCTGTGTGCTGGTTTCGGGCCAGCTGACTCGGCCACAGCCGAGGGCCCCCAGAGCCAGTCATAGTCCCTGGAAGACTACACAGAGTCTGTGCTCCTGTCCAACCTTCGAGGATCTGATCTTGTGCTCTGCCTCACTGTTCTTCTTCTTCCTAGTTTTATTATTTTGGATGAAAGTAATATTCATTCTCTCTAAGCCTCAGTTTCTTCATACACAAAATATCAACTTGACAGGGTTGTTGCAGTAATCATGGGAAACTTACAGTTTTTAAACCACAGGGTAGGACTCCAGTAAATGTTATTTTCCTTTTGCCACATCATCCGTTCCTTATCCATAGCTGTCATATCCCTTCGCACAGCTGAGATCTGAGAGTTTAATTGCAACAGTTATTCACTGGGGCAAAAACATATCCCTGGTTGAATCCATACCTCCGCCCACTCTGCAGCACCCACACAGTGGAACCTCTGGAGAGAAGCAAGCATGAGCTTATGAATTTCCTCTCAATCCAGTAAACACGACAGGATTCTAGACAGCAACAATCAGGCTCAATTGCCCGCCTCCCCTGCCCCATGATGATTGGGTCTCTTTCCCCGCTGAATGCAGTCATTTCCTCCTCGGCTACATTCTTAGGAAGATGGAAAACCCACAGTGTCTTTGCAAGCTCCTGCCCTTGAGTCTGTGCTGTCACTGTCCCCATGCGCACATCCCCTACCTCTCCTCTCGTTGCAAAGACAAACTCCTTGCACAGCATCAAAGGTTATCCGCTCCCGTAAGTGTAAACTTCATGTTCTCTTCTTTGAATTGTGTCTTTATTGGACCTTTCTCCGCATAAACTATGTATCTGTATTGGTTTGTAGCATTTTAGAATAATGAAACCTGCTGTTCTTTCCACACTGGCTCAGCTCAGCCCTCACCCTCTCCCTGCAGACCTGTTACATAGTCTCCTCGAGCTTCTTGCTCAAGGTCCCTTCCTTCCCTTCTGCACTCGCCGCAGCTGAGACGACCATGGGGCTGAAGTCACCCTGCCAAGGCACCTGTTTCTGAGTCCTAGATCAAGCAACAATCTTTCAGTTGTCATTTTTAATTGACTTTTTAGCAGCGTTTGGTGCAACTGAACATTTCCTCTTCCTGCCTACACCTTTGCTTCGTGGCTCCATCTCTTGGAATATTTCCAACTTCCTTTGTATTTCACTTGTGTCTTATTTCATCAAATACCAGAAATGTCGCAGTAATAACACAGCAATGTCACCTTCCTAATGGTTGAGGCCAAATAATTTGGGAACACTCATGATTTTTCCTTTTTCTTATTCCCTGTACCAAATCCGTCTGTAAATTTTATTGGCTCTGACTTCAAAATATATCCCAAATCTGCCTTTTTACCCGTTCTACACTACCACAGCCAAACCACCACCTTCTCTTCTCTGAAGTATCGCGGCTGTTTCCTGACAGACCTGCTTCTTCCTGGTTTCCGCGGAAGAGTCAGTCACCTTTTGAAAATGAACGTCAGATCGCTGGTCCCCTCCGCGCCGCCCAGCAGCCCCCACTCGCACCGACTCCAGGCCCAGCTGCCCATACGGTGGAGCTGATCTGCACCCCCACTGGGGCTCGTGGGGATCCCCGCGCTTGTGCCATCCGAGGCTCGGTGGCAGGCCCTCAACTTACTTACGTGTCGGTAGTACCGGACTCCTTGAATCACCCCTCCTCTCTTATTTTGGCTGTGCTGTTTTCAGTTGGCTTAAAGTACATATTGTTTGGATTTTTTGTCTATATCATTGGCTACTTCAAATCAGTTCTTATTGCCATATCCTTTTCCTTTTCTTATCTTATAAATGTTATAATAATCCAGGACTTGTGTTGGGATCTTTTCTTTCCTCTCTCTTATTTTCTATCCCATGTCTTTCAATGTAATCTATACCCTCGTGCTGCTCAAACTCATGTGTCTAAACATGCATGCCAGGTGTGTCTGTCTACCTCTCCACTGGGCAGCTACAAGGCATCGCAAACAATATAGACACAGGCAGCATTTTAAGTTTTCAACTCTAATCGTATGCTTTTTACTCAGCTTTCCGATCCTGATAATCAGTACAGTGTTCTGTCTTGCAGTTGATTGTGCCGAAGACCAGGAGAAATCAGTATTTCATCTTTCCCCTCTCACACATGCAATCCACCAGCAAAGACTACTGAGTTTGCACTTGAAATGTATCCTGAATCTAACATGTTTAAGTTAAAGAAACAAAAGGTGAATAAATGGATAGTGGACAGGTAAAATTGGTCCTACTTTTAATCTGCTTCTGTTCATCTGGAAACTTTTCCAAAAGAGCCTTTTAGAATATAAAATGAAAGGACTAGACCTTGAGCATGCAGCACTAGATGTACTCCATGTCACAGGCGAGCAGCTAGTGAACTCAGCTCGGAAGGTCATTGCATTATTAAACCAAATAAGTGGATAACAGGGCAGTTGTCCTTTACATGGTTCAAATGTTTTTTAAAAATGTTAAAAATTTTAAATCCTATCAATTTAGAGAAATATTCAACTGCATCCGTTTTATGCACTTGGAAAGTGAAATATTACATAGTAGTATTATGAGTTACTTAATTGTGCAAAAGATGGGTGGCAGTACATAGGCCAGTGAGGACGCAATTTCAGGAAGACAGAATAAAAGATTTTTTCACTTGCAAGTACATTTGGGGAAGAATGTCAAGAGCAGATATTGCTAAAGAATACTACATCATATATTTCAGTTCTATTATTCAAGGAGAAATATGCCATCCCAGATTAATTATCTAAGAGACTTAGTAAATAATCAAGTCTTGAATGTACTCTTCTTTTATTATGACAATTTTGGGAGGAATGTGAAGCTTAGAGAGATAGCATTTAAAAAATAGTTAAATCTTCTAATTGTTGAAAATCATATCGAGATGTTTTATGGGAAAAATCAGAGTTAAATAAAATCAACAGCTTCCCACGTTACTATTTTTCAGACTTTTAGAGTGGAAGTATATACTTTGAATGTTGAAGAAGGGTCTATAACATTCAGCGTTTCTCATATTAATTTGATAAGGTAATTTTTGTTTTTTCACTTATCCCAGATTAATTTCTTGAGGAACATTAGGATACTTTTTGGAACAGGATTTGGAAAACTGTGTATCACTAGCACTTTCCTGAATGTCTACTCTTATTTCCCAGCATAGTATTTTCTTCCTTCTTTAAAATAGTTATCTATATTTAAACTTGATAGCATTGCATGTTATAAGAATGTCTAGAGAATGTGCTACTGATGTACATTTTATGGAACAGTTTAAGAATATTATTAATTGTAGGCCTTACTAAGTGGAATGTAAATCTATTCTTTACTATTCTAAGTACTTTGATGTGAATTTTCGCAATGATCATGCTTACTGTCCTCATCTGTAAGAGGTAACTTTGAGCTGTACTTATGCTCTGCAGATACACATTTTAATTTAGCAGTAATACATGTGAAACGCACAGGTATTAAATGCTCTAGTCAATGATGATATATGCATCTCCAATATGAAGTATTTCAATCACACTAGAACATCTCTCCAAACTCTTTCCCAATCTATTCTTTTAACACTATCAATGTGGCAACTGTCTGATTTATATCACTAGAGATTTGTTCTATTTATTCGTAGGCTTTCTATAAAGGAAAGCATTTGTGCTTTAATAAACTGGTTTTGAGACTGTTACAAACAGCAGTTGTATTAACAATTGTTCCTGCATGTTGCTAAGTATCAGGAAACATACTACACTTTGCTTTACCTTGTTCTGTGTCCCTGTTGGAGATTAGATTATTTACCATGTTGGGGTTTTATGATGACGAGTGCTGGTCATTTCTGGTGCTGGTCAAACACTTGCGATGGTCATTTCTCACAGATAAATACATGGAGTGGAATGATCGATTCCTAGAGTGGCCACATGTTTCAATTTACAAAATAATACCAAGCACTTTTATCATTTTACCCTGAGCCAACAATGTGTGAGAGCCCTAGCTTTTCCACACATTTACTAATAGTTTAATTGTTATTCTTTTAAATCTTCATCATTTTAATACCTTTTAATTATGGGTAAAGTGGTGACATACTGTTAATTTAGCTTATATTTCCCTGGTGGTTGACAATGAGCACCTTTGCACATGCTTAACTGTTATTCCCATATGTTCTTTCATGTTTTGCTATATGTTTATTTCATGATTTCTTAAATATTCATGTTAGTATGAACATCTTTTATGTTTACCTTCTGCCTCACTTACTGGATTGTTGATCTTTTGAATAGTATTTGCAAATGCTTTATATTCTCGAGAAAAATTTTGACAGAGTATGTACTGTTGACTATTAATAGAGTACGACTATTGACTATTAATTTTTCTTGAACTAAAGTTTTGTTTCATGAATTCTAGCTTATCAATGTTTCCTCTTCTGTTATTGCTTCATTTATTAAAAAATAAGACAAAACCAGAAAGTAAGACCTACCATGATTTTTCAGGGTGCTTGTAATAGAAGCCATTCCTTCAGGACATGCCCCAAATGAACTCATTTAGTACGTCCATTGCAATACACAGATATATGAATTACAAAATAATAATATTAATAGAAAACTGAATTTAAGTACATAACATTATTGACGTTAATACTTAAAGGATTACATGTTATAAATATCCAAGTGGTTGCCTTTGATTAAGAGGTAAACAAATGTCTATTTAAACAGAGGAACTTAACTTCTCACTACAGGAAAAATGCATAGTTATTGTGAGTATTTGATAGTGAATGGCCATGACTGTGTCTAACACGAATCTTCATAACTCAATATACCACGTGTTGTAACAGTGCACTGTGATCAGGCTACATGGACAACATGTGCTCGTTTAAGAAGAGCTCTATTTCTGGACATGAGAGGTTGGGACAGTAGTTCTACAAGAAATGGAGTTATAAGAAATTCAGGCCAGAGGGCTGGGGAGTTAGCTCAGTGGTTCCGGCGCTTGTCTTGCAAGTGCAAGGGCCCGGGTTTGATTCCCCGGCAACCACATACAATACTGGGCATGAAGACTCACACCCAGCAGCAACCAGTGCCACATACCACAGTGCCGGGCGTGGTGGCTCACCCCTGTAATCCCAGCACTCGGGAGGCAGAGGCAGGAGAATTGCTGTGATGTGAGTTGGAGGCTGAGCTCAGGGCCAGCCTGAACCACAGAGTGAGACCCTGTCTCAAAAAAAAAAAAAAAAAAAAAGAAAGAAATTCAGGCCAGAATCTGGGGTTTGGAGAGTTATGATGATGTTCCAGAAGAAGATGACATGATTGTACTTGAATAAGTGTATTTTTTTATACATGACTACATGTTGATTTTGTTCATGAATAAATGTAGATTATTGTACATGTAAGTTGTTTAACATGGAAAAATAAGACACTGTAAATATAAGCCCTATTTCATCTTTTGGAGTAAAATTAATATATGAATTGGTCATATTTTTGGAGAAATATGGTATCTTTATCACCTACCTAAGACATTTCTTGGCTTTGCTTTGAATATGTTCTTACCCATTTTCTTCTATATACTTCATCATTCTAGCTTTCTTCTCTAAAGGATTTCTAGTTGTATGGCACCATTTTTAAAGTAGCTTTTCTGTTCTCTGCTTACTTTTCTCAGTGGCTCTGGCTATCATGTGTGGGTTATATGATTTTTTTTCTCTATGGCTTCAGAGAGATCAAATTCATATATTTCACTGATAATCTCTAGATCTTTCTTTTGAACTAGGCGTCTGCCCTAGTCACCGAAAGGACATTGAAGAATAACACAGTTATGGCCTCCAGCCTCAGACTGAGTGATTCGGAAACTCAAAATTTTGTCTCAAAGCACTTCAAACCTCAGGACATACATAATCTCACATAACTGGATCTCCAGTGAGACTGACTTCAAGGGTTACTCACTTTGTGGATGAGTCATGTTATTGAGGTCTCAGGTTTTCTCATCTTTCTCTGCTCTGCTGTCTAAACTCAGATTAGGGACATCTTCAGACAAAGCCAGATGGTGGCTGCAGTTCTTAACATTCCAAAGCATAGTCATACCCAGAGGTAGAGGATGACTTGTTTTACATTTGGCTCCACTTTGAGATGAGGAGTCAGTGCCCTGCCGTTCTCGGCAGACTTGCACTCATGTGTGCTTGAGAAGAACTGAGTTGCAAACCTGCTTTCGAAGCAGACATTGGCAAGGTGGGTAAGGAGCTCTGTGCTGTTCTGATTTCCACCAGTGAGAGAAAATGCTGACACAAAAAAAGTTAGAATAAATGTATATTTTGGCTCATGGTTTCAAAGACTTCAGTCGACGGCTGCCCTGCACGGCGGCTTTGGGCCTGTGGCCAGGCAGAGCGTCACAGTGGAGAACGTGTGCTAGAGCAGCTACTCAGCCTATGTCAGCTGGGAAGCAGAGAGAGGGAAAGGGACCCTGGCACCCATATCATCATCAAGGGCACACCATCAATTACTTCTCTTCCACTAAGCCCCCTCTCTTAAAAGTTTTGCTACTGCCCATTGTTTTGCAGCCTGACAATCATGCAGCCTCCGGGAGGCATTTATGCTTCAAAGCCTAATAGTCTTTCACACTAATGAGACCTACTTTTCCACCTGGAATGAAGCTGCTTCGGCTAAACCTTGAACTCTGAGTGGCATTTGGGCCATTCTTTCAAAACTGGTACACAGTGTATTAACTCTTATTAGTACCTACGTATTGTGTTATGAAATTCTTTCTTTTGTAGAGGAAGAAGAATGCTTTTTTATATTTCCTTTCGCTATCTACATATGCTACATTAGAATTAAAAAAAGAAATCACGGGGCTATGGATTTAGCTCAGTGGTTCTGGTGCCTGCCTTGAAAGTGCAAGGACTCTGGCTTGATTCCCAGTAATTACATACAACAATGCCGGGAGTGGGACTCACACCCAGCAGCAACCAGCACCACACACCACAGTTCTGGGCGTGGTGGCTCACGCCTGTCATCCCAGCACTCGGGAGGCAGAGGCAGGAGGATTGGTAGAAACTTATTGACGTTGATGCCCATTCCTTATGCTCAGTTTGGACAGATGGAAATACACAGGAAAGTAAACAATTATCACGATGAGCATTGAAATGAAAGATCCTAGGACAGAAAATAATAATGGGGTGATGAGCCACAAATTCCAGTTTCAGGTAGAGACTTCAAGGCCTCTAAGGGGAAGTACAACTGAGGAGTGAGTCTACCTGGAAGAAAAATGATGTGTGCAGGGGCACACTGAGTCCGAAGTCTCTGAGAACGGGAAACAGTGTTCTCGGAACTGCAAAAGGCCGGTGGGTCAGGAGTGCAGTGAGTGAAGGAAACAGGAACACCACAGAGTCAGCTAGGAAGAGCTGCTCATCCAGGATGTGCGGCTCCTGTGGACCAGGCTCGCGTGAGTGCTTCTGTTTCTGCTCTGCCACTTTGGAAGAGGCAAGAGCAGAGTGAACTGAAATTTGCAACGGTCTTTCAGGAAGCAGAGATCTTACGTGGAGAGCTGGAGGGAGAGGTGAGGGGGTGGTCATCTGCTGGACCCGTGGAACGAAAAACACAGACCGCCAGCAATAGCGAAGGGGAGAAACACGCGGAGAGCGCGTCGGAGAGTGGCTGACAGAGGGGACGGGATGGCTTTTGGCCTCTTCGTTGCGGTGCCTTCCGCCAGTCCCTTCCTCTCAACTGCACACGCGAGCAGGATTCATTTAGTCAGTTCGCCTTTCCTGCTCAAGTTAACTTGAATTGGATTTTATTAGTTGCAACTAAAAAGCTATTAATCAATATACACGTAATTTCTGGACTTGACATTTTACAGCATAAGTTAACTAAAGTCAAGTCATCTGTCTGAGTCAGTCACTGCTAAGAAATTTCTTTTTTCAAATTTGTTTCATCGTTTTGGAGGAACAGCTCTAATACCGAGAGAGATATTAAAAAATAGGACAGAAAAGGGAAGACACTCCCTTATGACCACAACTAATTCCTTTAATATAAATATATGTTTTCATATGTCCATAAAAAGTGTTCTGTTTACATTCCATTCTCCTATGCTTACTTTGCTCATATTTTTGAGATTTTGTCACCTTTTTTTTCATAGCATTCCTCTCCCATCATGAGAAGTTATTAATAATTATTAGGGATTTGACTACATGAAAAATTAACCATTTCTACTGCTGGGAACAGACTAAACATTTCTTAAAAGAATCATACATAAATTCCCTTTCATTCTTTGTTATTCTTCTTATCCCATTAACTGTGAGTTGGTTCCTTTGTCCCACTTGAAAACCGTCTTTTCTCCCTGCAGTCCTATCTTTCACTTGCACTCCAGAATTTGCTGTGTTAATTGTTTCCCTCTTTCCTCCTGAGTCTTTCCTTTATCCCTGTTGGGCTGACATGTTGAGAGTTCCACTTATCCTTCTTCCCTCTTCCAGTCCTCTGCTTGTCCAAAGCATAGTTCAGCTTTAACGTGCTGGAACCTTTGACTGACACAGTGTACACAGACCTTGGCCTTCCCTGAGACCCTTCGTTCTGTAGTCCGAACCACAGAGTTTAGATTGGGTTTTTCCTTCTCTCTTAATGGGGAACATTAACTCTTCCCCAGCCTCTTCCAGGCAATTACACATTTTGGAGAACACAATCTGACTTTTACATATGGTACCAGTAGGAATTGAGATTTGCTTCATGAAACAATAAAGTCAGACAAGCTGACTAAGCGTCATGGAGGCTTATCACTCGCTAGTGTAAATGAAATCTGGAGTTGGTCATTTGGGGTAGTATGGCAGCTCCACTGTTATTGAGGATGTGGGCTCCTTGCTTGCTTTTGCCCTATCAGGCTTAAGTACTTCTACTGTTACACTGCTTCATTATCCAGGATGGCGGCCGTATTGTCACTCTCCAAATCTGAGGTCCTGGAAGGAAGTACAAGGAGCAGAATAATGAGCATTCTGAAATTCACTCACCTGGTGACTTCATGATCCTTTTATGGCATTTGACACAGTGACAAGCATAACTGTAGGGAACACTTATTTGGTTCCAAGCACTGTGCTCAAAACTTACTGATATCTCTTATGTACTCTGCCCTTTGACCATGTGAGATAGACGTTGTTTTCCTTATTTTATGTATTTCTACTTAGAAGGAGAATCATTGCCTGAACAGGAACCGGCCAGATTAGGACTCAAGATTACATTTCTCTAATTCTCAGTATGATAAAAAAGAACACTCAGTAGCTTTTCCAAAGTACGTCAGGAAACAAGGAATAAGAGCATATATTCTGAGCTGACGAGATATTTAGAAATTCAATACTTAAAAGAAATACTCTGCAAATAAGGAAGCACTTGTGTATGTACAGATACAAGGCCAGGCATGACTTCTGCCTCAGATCTACTCTGATTGTCTAAATAAGAGTGAGCAACTCAACCTCTTTGGGCCATGTTTCTTGTTTATGGACAAACTAGACTGTGAGATGTTGGAAAGACCTGTTGATAAAGTTAAAGAAAGAAAAAGAGAGGGGCTGGGGAGTTAGCTCAGTGGTTCTGGTGCTGGCCTTTCAAGCTCTAGGTCCCAAGTTCAATTCCCAGTAAACACATACAACAGTGCCAGGCGTGGAGACTCATACCCACCAGCAATCAATACCACACACCACAGTGCCAAGCATGGTGGCTCGTGCCTGGAACATCAGCACTTGGGAGGCAGAGGCAGGAGGATTGCTGTGAGTCTGAGACTTGCCTGGGCTACATGAGGAGCTCAGGGCCAGCAAGAATTACAAAGAGAAATCCTTTCTCAAAAAAAAAAAAAAAAGAAAGAAAGAAAGAAAAAAAAAGAGAAAGCACTAGCCTGTGGAAAAATCCCGAAAGAGACCACATCAATACCACACTGTATATTTCTACCCCATGATCAGTAGTACCACCTCCCATACTCATCCCCTATGTGGAACTTGTGAATGTGGCATTATTCAGGAGCTGAGTCTTTGCAGCTGTAATTGACATAAAACATGGTTGTATTGGATTAAAATAGTCCCTAAATCTAACAGCTGTTATTGCCATATAAGAAGAGGGGTATTTGAACAGACACTCTCAAAGAACCAGAAGCAAGAAAGTTGTTGGTGAAGGAAAACAAAGATAAGCTTTAGTCACAAAACACCAAGCACTGACAATGGAAGCCTAAACATACGACAAGGCAGAGAATGACTTCTTCATGAAGTCGTCCAAGATTTCAAACTTCTTCCTCTGGAATAGTGAAAGAACTATCCCTGTTACATCCCCTAATTTGTGGTGACTTGTTGCACTGGTTCTAGAGAACATAATATGAGTCTGCAAACCGAAGGCTAGAAGGAGGATTGCACCTCTGACCATCACCCTCCAGTGACTCAGTTGTGAAATTTGTCTTCTGTCCTAGCAGTGTGAGGCTGTGCCAGATTGTAGGTCCTGGCTCGGGATGGGCATGATGATACTAAAATGAGTGTCCACTAAATGCTACTAAATTTCTAGCTAGAACTATAATCTGTTCCCAGTGAACAGCTGCTTCCTGAGTACCAACAGACATGAATGATCTTGATGACACCAATGACAAGACTGATCCTTGTTTTCATGAAGAGTTCAGCTTGCTAACGCAGCAGGTCAGAGAGGAGCACTTCTGGAACTCAAGGAACTCATTGTGACATCTCCTGCTGCTACTGTACCACTGACAACGACCACCAAAACACCATCGTAATGAAACCCTGATGTGGAAGGGCAGCTAGGAACTCAGATCTTCTAAGGATGAAAGTCTGGGTCAACCCTTCAGGGAAGTGACCTATTACTGAGGTACTGGCTATTGATGTGGAAAATACAGGATTTGCCATGATGAAGCAAAGGTGGATGTTGATTGCTACTCTAAGACCTGATGTTGTCCTGTTAACTTCTTTGTATTAATTGTGTACAGAGACTACAGCCATTCAGTCAGATGTAGTTTCTTCAATAAGACTAAGATGTTGGACTTAGTAGAGATCTATATAAGAGAAGGGGGACTGTGTTTGGCACTTCTTGCGTGACATTCAAATCCACTTGGTCCCATTTGTTATTTCCGCCTCTGTGCAGCAGCATATTCCGCATAGTCTTTGACCCGCTTCAACTCGGGGAAACCTGACAACCTTTCTAATTGGGACTACACTGCACACTTCCTCCTTCCTTTCCGGAGATTTTGCTGATGCCACAATCTAAGCCTCTTACTGAAATCTACTTGACATTTGCCCACGGGTTCACCCTCGGCAGTGGGTAAATTTGACTCCTAACGTATCCAAAGTGCTCAGCTTTGAGACTCACTTCTTAAGATGCTTCGGAAAGCCTTGTGAGGTTTCATACCAGTCGTCCATACCAGACACCTATTTAAATTGCTGTACTGGCATTTCCTCCTTCCCCAACTTACTCCCTCTGAAACTTATTTCCTCTCGAAAGCTTCACTTCCCAAATAAATTACCTGCGTGTCAGCCTTTTTCTCAGCTTCTATATTTTGGAAAACACAGCCTAAGTTAAAAAAAAAAAGATTTAATATTTTTCTGCCCGAGGCATAAATATCTGACAGCATTTTGATGTTACATTGCTCAGAATATTTGCTGTTTAACAGTGTAAGGAAAAAATTTATGTTCAAAGTCCTGACTCTTCATATGAGTTTTTGGACGAGTGACCCTGATAAGGTACTTTGGCATGGAGAGGTCTTCCTCACCTTTTTTAAGAAAGGCAGGATTTTGAACTTAATTTTTATTTTGAGTCCTTCACCATTTCTTCTTGGGATTTTAGCATCTGAGAAATAACAAATATTGATGACTTTCTTTGAAGAGGTCCCAGCCTGAGATAAAAATGCCCCAAACATGTTCATTTTAGAATACTTTAATGTCTTCCACAGTATGTTTTAGGAAAATATACTTATGTTTAGCTATTTGACCTCTGTCTTCGTCCCACCAGGGGTTCACTGATTTTCAGGCATATTTAAGCCGCCATTGAGAATGGCATACTTATTCCTGGGGTGATGCATCTGTATTATTGGTCTTATGTTTCTTTTATACAAAACTTAAAACACTCCATTAATTTGGTCCCTAGTGCTTTGAAGGGTAATTTACTATACTTTATCTGACCTACTCCTACTGATAATTGTCAACATGGAGGAGTGGATATTTTGAAATAATCTATGAAAATCAGTTTTTGTAGCGTAGAGTCCTAGAGAAGGTAGCAGTCACGTGATAGACACGTCCTAGTACTGCTGGATGGGACTTTGACATGAGCACGTACAAAGGTATTCCCAGGAGACTCTGGAAAAGTGCACTGTGAAAGACGAAAGACATTAGACTGTTAAGGTCTCAGGTTTTCCATTTGAAAAGTACTTAACCAGAAAAACTTGCATCTTTTCTTGCAATATGATCTTTTTTCGATATTTATGCATCTGTTACGACCTTTGTAAAC
Source organism: Petromus typicus (assembly GCA_004026965.1). Taxonomy (NCBI): domain Eukaryota; kingdom Metazoa; phylum Chordata; class Mammalia; order Rodentia; family Petromuridae; genus Petromus; species Petromus typicus. Next base: position 11,251 of record PVIR01012028.1, on the reverse strand, counting down.
TCAGGCCTCATTATTATTCACTGCAAATGAAAAAAATAGAAGCACAACCATGGAAAATTACCTGTTTGTAGTCATTCAGTGGGAACACAGTGAAACAGTAATAAAACACAGTCTCCAACTTTAACTAACTACTACATCAGGAGATAATATTTATTCCTAAGCAAGTTCAATGGCTGGGTTTTCAAATCTCCCAATATCTTGTCTTTCTTTCCTACAGATTTTGATAAGTTTTGATTCCATTTCACCAGCCATTGCTTTTAGTAATTTTATGAGGTGTTTTCTCTTTATTCTTTTCACCACTTTAAAAGCTTCTTCTGCTATGCTTATCACAAGGCACACAAGGGGTGATTTGAGAATACAGTGAATGTTTAAGTTTTGAAATTTAATACAGCAAAAGTCACGTTGCCATTAATTCTTTGCACTCACTTGTACCACACATACTGTCACATTTTGCAACTCTCTGAAGCAGTTCTGGAAATCATTTGTAGTGAATTTTTAAAGTTATGAATTTAGTTGATATTCGTTAAGAAATTGAAGACATAGTACTTCAAATTTTTATGTGAAACTCACTGATCTATCGTTAGGTGAAACTGAAATACGGTTTGGAAATTTCCTTTTTTATTTTTGTATTGGTTCGTGTTTGCAGTGCGTGTGGTTTAAGGTCATCTCAGGGCCTGGTACATGTACATAATACAACGTGACCCCCTTCCCCTTCCCTCTTGCCTTCCTCCAGCTGCCTCTAAATCCCCTTTCTCCGTTTTTCTTCTTGTTGATATTATTAATGTTGCTTCATGTTTGTGACAAGTAATTTTCATATTCATTGAGGTTTTAACGTTCCCAGGTATGATAAAAACTACAGTGAATGCTGTTGTCAGGTGCCATCGACAGAAAGGCGGGCCCATAACACACCAGTGTTTTCTCTTGCAGCTCATTCATCATACTTGTGTTGGGATTTGTGGGCTGAAGGGAGGCCTGGTAAGCGGCAGTTCCCAAAGGAAAAGATCCGCAGGGTGCAGGTATCACGAGGAAGCAGGGACAAACTTCATTTTATGGCACAGCACTTTGAGTAGCTATTACTAGCTTCCTGGGATGTGGTGAGATACAGCCCCTGCAACTTGCATGGCTGAGTGGCGCATGCGTGGTTGCCTGTGCTAATTCATTACTGTGAAACTAGGCCCCATTGTGAACCTGCGCTAAGTGACAGGATGGTGTCCTCAGCTGCCCTCAAACACCCTCAGATGTCTGAACTTTAACACATCTCACAGTGGCCTGCTACATCCCATTCTTTCAAAGATTGGAGTCTGCCATTTTTTGCAAACACACACAAGGCTGTCCTTATGCCCAGAGCCCACAAAAGCAATACAAGAAGCAACTGAGAGCCACCCAGTGCCAAGTGGGTGCCAAGGATTCTTACCATTGGGTCAGGGGTCTTGTGAGGCCTGGTAGTAGACACCTCCATGTCCATCTCTTTCAAGGCCTCTTGGACTTGTTTCTGGGGTCGAGAATAAAAGCACAGTGTTTGACACGTGAGGGAACACAAACACCTCCCTGTTCTGCAGTCCGCAAATCCAGCTGTGACACCACCTTCCTCATCTGAAATATTTTAGCCATGAGAGGCGTTAGATACTAGTGTGTGATACTTAGGCCCCGTGCCACATGTTGAGCTGAAGTTTCCACTCGGAGGGCGAGTCTATAGTCCCCGTCCCTGGCACAATTACAGCCATAGGGTAGACCTGCCAGGCTACCTGTTGCTGTGGTTCCATCTGTGACTGAGTGTCCCAATTGTGGGGTATGTCTGTCAGAGTGGCCCTGACTGCACCAGCGTTATAGGGAAAGTCTCACATGCACGGGGAGGTATGGCAGTCGCAGTGTCGTAGACTAATGACATCAGTGCCCTGGGCCATCGGGGGCACAGCAGCTATGAGCTCATGTCCATCATTTATGTCATCAGCCTGAACGTGTCCTTACACAGGCGCAGGAGTGTCCACCCCACGCTGCAGTCCTCCCTGCTGCACTGGCCTGTTCAGTACATAGTGGAGCAACATCCAATAATATTACTTGATTCCCGTCAACCGCCCGCGGCCATCTGCATCACGTTCCAGTCCGTGTGGGCAGTTGCGCTCTTCCAAATCAGCGCCTGGACAGTCTGGTGTAACGGGTCCCAGGAGGGCTCAGTCTGATTCTGTTGTTCCCAGTCTGTCCAACCACAAAGAGGTGTCAAGGAAGCTCTCCACCGAAGGCTTTGGGCCACATCTCTTAGGAGTTCAGTGCCCACTCAGCAGTGTGACGGCGGGTGCACACGGACAAACTTGTGTGCCCAGGAGACAACGTGGTCAACTTGGCTCATCCTGGTCGAAAGGACAGGATAGGAACAGGAACCATCTTAGGGAAGTCTCACCCTGGAGGGAAGATGCCGGCCACATGCTCATCCTGTGGTAGGTTGGTAGCTGCCATATTTCTACCTCCATGTTGAGAATACCAGACCGTGTCTCCAGTGGCATCTGACACAAGGGGATTGGAGCCAGAACTGTTAGCCTCAGGAAGATGCCAAGCAGCCACAATGTCACTTCCCTTTAGGACAGTGACTCCAGCATCTGGTGTGGATCATACTGAGGTCTTCAGGAGTCCTGCTGGGATCCAGGGCTTCCCCTCTGTGTTACAGCACAGTCCCTAGGGCTGCCTAGGGCTCCAAGATAAACACCCAGCTCCCAGCCAGGGGTCTGTGTGCCACCTCCAGGTTCATTGGTGTCAGCTCCTCAGCCACAGGCTCCAGGGTGAGGACAATCAAAGTCCCTTTTCCATCTCAGAACTTCTTTCTGGTGGCCAAAGCCAAAGAGTTGGCAGTGGTTTCAGAAGCTGATCCAGTGTGCCTTTCCCATATGTCAGGGCTGGTCACCGACCCGCTGAGCAGCCTGTGATAAAAAACAAAACCCAGGGCCCTGGGTCTTGTTTGCACTGGTGACTCACCCCCCAGGCCAGCAAAACTTATTTAGATGCAGTGTGGCACCTTCCAAACCTGTGAGGTAATCACAGGTAAACATGAAATCATCAATATAATGGAACAAAGACATAGAACAAGGCTTGGCCCAGTGGCCAAATCCTAGACCACCAGCCCATGACACAAAGTAGGACTATGCAAGTAGCCTTGTGGCCACAGTGAAAAGACCATTGACTGCCTTCTCAAGTGCAGATGAACTGGTTCTGGCTCTCAGGGGTGACAGTGATAAAGAAGAACATGTTGGTCAGCTCTACTACATAATGGCACTGACCCAACATTAAGCAGGGTCAGTCCATCAAGACAGCAATATTGAGCACCACCTTGGGCAATGGAGGAGTCATTTTGCTTCATCCCCAGTGGTCCATTGTCATCTGCCAAATCCCATCTGGCTTCTCACTGGGAAAACAGGGAACTGAAAGGATTTGCATAGGTGCGTCACTCTATTTCTTGCAACTTGAAAGTAGTCTATCTTATTTTTTCAGGAACCAACAAATATTTAACTACACATGTGGCCTCCAGCCTGCTGAGGTCCCTAACAGCCAGGTGCACTGGCTTGTCTCCTAATCTGAGTACAAGGCTGTCAGTGTCATCCCGTCCTGCTGCATAGGGGCTGCCTTTACCTTTGGGCCATGGGTCTGTATTGCTGGTCAAGGCACAGCTGCTTCCCCAAGGACAGCAGCACGTCCGAGGGCTGCCCCTCCGGCTTCTCTGTGGTTCAGCCAGATGCTATCAGGTCTATCCAGATATGGCACTGGCTCTCCATGTAGCTTTAAGGGACCAGGTGGGTAATACTCCTACTTATGCAGAGATTGGTCCATTTTAATTCTTTGATGACTGCTTTATTTTTTTTTTTAACAGGTTTTGCTTTGTGTTGGTGTTTCACTTCTATGTTTCAGACATGCCAAGGTGCCCACCACATCATGAATTGATTATCAAAGCTGCCAGTCGGGCTTCCCCTGTGCCAAACACATCCTCTGGACTGCTGGCCAGGATCATATCTTTCACACATGTTATGAACAGTTCTTCACCATGGTTAATATGAGGAGCAGCAAATACTATCGGCCACATGCCTGTTTCACGCAGTACACCTACCAGGTTGAGATAAGTTGTCCATTTCGTGACTTGAGCCAGCAAATCACCTGGGTTTGGGCAAAGCATACGAGCTGCTGCCACCAGCTGTGATCTGATTATTTGCTCATTGGACCAGCTCCCATACATCCTGCAGAACCTGCCCACGGAGAAGATGCTGGCTTTGCTGGCTAACTGGGCCAGTCCTGTGGGTTTACCCTTGTGCTGTCAGCCCCTTCATCACAGAGCCACGACAGCCTTGTGGGCATGGTCTCACTCACCCGTTACTTCAGTTGTTTTGCAATTCCTGCAGCTCCATAGCTGTGCAAGTCACATGAATTGTGTGGCGGATAGAACCAGGTGATCCCCTTGACACCCATCTTGGGTCAAGGGCTCTTCTACTTCAACCCTTTGCTGAACAGTGAATTATGCCACAACCCCAGGGGGCTTTCCAAAGTCTACCTTTCCTTTGGAGCTTTTCTCTTGCTTCAGCTCTTTGATCTAATAAGATAGGCTGCATGTGTGTGAGAGTTACAGCTACCAAGATGTACTGTTATTGGTATCATTTTAGGTAAAAAGAATTGAAATATTGGAGTTATTTAACCAACATATGGTTGCTTAGTGGAAACCAGCACCTATTAATGTTTGATATATTTTTGAACATTTAATTCAATGTGTCATTCAAATGGACTGTGTTCATTTCTGTGCCAGTACCGGGCTCTTTCATTTGTTACTGTTCTGTAGCGTGTAGTAAGGCACATATGTGATGTCTTCAGCTTTTAATCTGTCTGTCTGTCTATCTATCTGTCCATCTGTCTGTCTGTCTATCTGTCTGATTATCTATCTATCTATCTCTATCATCTATCTATCTATCTATCTATCTATCTATCTATCTATCTATCCTCTATCTATCTACCATCTATCATTCAGCTATCTTGTTTAAAGTTGCACTGGCTATTTCACATCTTTTTTAGCTCCATTATAAATTCCAGGGTTATTCATCTATTTTTTTATGACCAGTGTCACTGATACTTTGATGGTGATTACATTGACCCTGTGGATTGCTTTGGGCAGTACAGACATTTGACCAGTATTAGTTCTTTTAATCAAGGAACATGGGATATTTTTCTACCTCTTTGTGTTTTCTTGAATTTCTTTCATAAATATTTTGTCATTTTCACTGTAAAGACATTTCACTTCATTTATTAGATTCTAGATATTGTATTGTTTACTTACTATAGTGCTATTTCTTTATCAATTTTTAAACTATCTTAGAATCAGTGTATAGAGCCACCACTGATTTTTGCAAATTGATTTTATATCCTACAACTTTTCTGAATTTGTTGGTTAGTTCTTATATTTTTTGTTGGAAGATTTAGGGTTTTCTATATATAAGATTATATCATCTGCAAACAAAGACATTTTAACTCCCTCTTTTTCAATTAGGTGCTTATCATTCTAGTTTCTTTTGTTTTATTTCTCTTGTTAGGAGTTGTATTACTATAATAAATAATAGTGGTGAGAATTAACATTTTTGTCTTTTCCCAAATTGTAAAGGAAACATCATCACTTTTGCCTGTATGGCATGTGTATGGCAGGTGTCATCTTTCTTGTTTTGAGATCCATTTCTATGTTCTAAAATTTTAATTTTTACTATGAATAGCTGTTCATCTATTGAGAAAATCACATTTTGTTGTTAATTTTGTCTATTTGATATATCGTGTTTATTGATTTTAGTGTGTTGAACCCTTTTTTATTTCCAAGATAAATCAAATTTAATTATGGTGAAGGATGTTTTGATGGGCTGTTGTTTGCTTGATGTAAAAATAAAGTTGCACTGGCAGTTACCAAGGGTGTTGGGCTATTTTTCTTTATTCTGTGTTTCTCCCTCCTGCCCCTTTGTCTGATAGGGTGATGGAGCCTAACAGCAGGCACCTGAGAGAGTGCTCTCCATCTCACCTTCTGCATTTTCTTTTCTTTCTCTTTTTTTATGATACTGGAGATCAAACTCAGGACCTTGGGCTTGCCAGGCAGAAATGGTGTCATGTTCCCAGGCTGCTACTTCACTTTTTGCAAGAGTCCGAGAATGTTTATTCTGTTTTTCTTTAAATATTTGGAGGAAAGCAGCATCAGTCTTAGGTTTTTCTTTGATGGGAAACTTTTTTTTTTTTAACTAATGATTAAATCTCATTATTCATCATTGGTCTATTTAAGTTTTCTATTTCTTCATAGTTCAATCATGGTATTTGATCAGGATATTTCCATTTCTTTTAGGTTTTTAAATTGTTGACATATAGTTTATTTTTCCCCTTCCCCCCACTCTGCATTCCCCACCCACTATGTACACAATCTTTGTTTTCTTTTTTCTTTATTATTACTACATTTGTTTTTCCCTCGTTATTTATACTTACACTCTTTCCTTTTAAATATTTTCTACTTCACAATATCAACTATACATTTTACAACTCATTTACAACTTCATTTTCTCATACCAGAGAAAAGATATGATATTTACATAACTGTGATCTGTTTATTTTGCTTATGAGGACATCCTTAAGGTACATCCATTTGAGTAGGAATGACTCAATCTTATCATTTTTAATGGCAGAGTAATACTCCATTCTGTAAAAGAACCACATCTTCTCTATCCAATCTCCAGCTGATGGACATTTGGGTTGTTTCCAAGATGTAGCAATCACAAACTGAGCTGCTATAAACATGGGTGCACCTACATCGCTGTGAAGTGACTCTTTTAATTCCTTTGTGTATATGCCTAGCAGAGCGATGGCCAGGTCAAATGGGATCTCCAATCCTAGATTTTTGAGAAATCTCCACACTGATCTCCACAGAGGCTGTATGAGTCTACATTCCCACCAGCAGTGGAGAAGGGTTCCCTTTTCTCCACAGTCTCACCAACATTTGTTGCTGGCTAATTCTGACATGGCAGCCATTCTTTGTGGGGTGAGATGAAATCTCAGTGTTGTTTTTCATCTGCATCTCTCGAATGACATATAGTTTTTTTGTATTTTCTAATTATTCTTTGATTTCTGTGATTTCAATTGTAAAGTCTCCTTTTCATCTGTGATTTCACTTGAGTCTTCTTTTTTTCTTAATATTGCTAAAGGTTTCTTAATTTTATTTTTCTCTTAGTGGGTCAGGGATTAGCTCAGTGGCTCCAGCATCTGTCTTGCAAGCGCGAGGTCTCAAGTTCAGTCCCCAGTTACCACATTCACCAATGCCAGGCGTGGTGGCTCATGCTCGTAATACCAGAACTCAGGAAGCAGAGGCAGGAGGACTGCTGTGAGTTTGAGGCTCTCCTGGGCTGCATAGTGAGCTCCTGGCCAGTCTGAACTACAAAGCAACCTCTTGTCTTGAAAAAAAAAATTCTTTGTTTTGGTAATATTTTGTATTGCTTAAATCTACGTTATTTATTTATAATTATTTCTCTTCTTTTATTAATATATTTATGGTGTATCTTGTTTCTCTATTTCTTTGAAGTGTAACTTTACTTGAGATCTTCTTATTTTTTGGTATATATGTTTGTTGCCATAAATTCCCTCCAGACATTGCTTTTATTATCTTATAGATTTTGGTAAGTTTTGTTTCCAGTTTTATGTGCATGAATTTATAAAGTTTCTAAATTATATCCTGTTATTGATTTCTAGTTTTCTATGTTTTTAGTATTTTTAGAGGAGATACTTCTATGTTTTTAGTATTTCTATGTTTTTTAGTATTTTTAGAGGAGATACTTAAGATGATTATAATCTTCGTGAATTTGTGAAGATTAAACGATGTATGATCTAACCTGAAGAGTGTTTCAGTATATGTCCTGCAGTTGTTGTATAGAATGTTCTACAAATGGTTTTTAATGCTCTACTTAGTGTATAGTGCAGTTTAGGTCTGATTCCCTGTTGTTGTTATGTCTGCATAATTTATCCACTGCTGAAAATAGTACATTGAAGTTACCAATTATTATATTACAGGAAATCTTTCTATTTGTATCTAGACTATTTGGTAGATATATTTGAACTTTTGTGTATAGTTATACATAATCATATATGTGTCATTACATTCTCTTACTGAATTGAGCATTTTCTTGTTAAATAATCTTCTTTGACTCTCCGTACACTTTCTCTCTTAAATTCTATTTTACCTGATCTGAATATAGTTACTTTTGCTCTCTTCTGATTTCTTTTTGTACGGCACACTTTTTGTGTCTCTTTACTCTCAGGCTGTGTGTACTCTTTCAGGTGATGTGAATATCTTACAGGCAAAATATAGCTGGCTCTAGCTTTAAATCTATTTTTATGTTTTGGATTGGGTAGCTCAACCCAATTATACTCAAAGTTAGTCTTGAAAGATAAGAATACACATTTACCATTTTGTTAGTTATTTTCTGGTTCTGTATATCTTTTCATTCTTTTCCTTTACTATTTTTATGTTGTCTTTATGGTGTGGAGCTTTTATTTTGTGCTAAATTTTTTTTTTCTTTCTGAAAATCATTCATATGTGGTATAATTTTTAATAGTTATTCCAAGGCTTACATAAAAATATTAAAGCTATGAAACATTCTTTTAAGTGGATAACAACTTTACTTTGGTTGTGTAGCAATACTATATGATTTGTTATGTTGATATATTTTGTTATGTTGATATCATTCTTTTTACTATTGTCAATTTCTCACTATGATGCAGCTTTGGTTATTGTTGACCATTTTTCATTTTAGCTTCCATTCTAGATACTTGAAGTTCTATATTATCTTCACTACATGAATGGAATTTTCTGAATTTGATTATGAAGTTACTTCTACCAATGAGTTTTATACTTTCATATGTTTTCTTGATAATTGTTCTTTCAGTTCTAGCTGAAGTAATTTCCTAAAAAAATTTTAGACATAGTCTAATGATTTAATACTGATGAATTTCCTCAGCTTTTTCTTTTTTGTTTATTTGTTTTTTGAGACAGGGTCTTGCTTTGTGGTTCAGGCTGGCCCTGAGCTCAGCCTCAAACTCACATCACAGCAATCCTCCTGCCTCTGCCTCCCGAGTGCTGGGATGACAGGCGTGAGCCACCACGCCCGGCACTGTGGTATGTGCTACTGGTTGCTGCTGGGCGTGAGTGTCCACGCCCAGTATGGTATGTGGCTGCCGGGGATTGAACCTGGGTCCATGCGCTTGCAAGACAGGCGCCGGAACCACTGAGCCAAATCCCCGGCCCACCTCAGCTTTTACTTGTAGTAAAATGATTGCATTTCTCTATCTAAAAGACAGGTTTTCTAGCTATTATGCAGTATTTGCTAATTTAGTGCTCTCTCACAGATACCATGAGTCTTATTTCCTAGGTTTTTGCTGTTGTTATTTTTCTCTATATGAATCATTTGTTTCAAAAGATTTGGCTTCTAGTTGAAAAACTTTGTTCAGCTTAATTTAATTTGCTATTGAAAAATCTCACTTATATCTTTATTTCTCCTCTTAATATCTTTGGCCCTGAGATTTCTGCTTATGTTTTTTTATATCTCTCTATTAATTTTTTCATTCAAATCGTAAATTATTTTCTTGAATTATTTATAATTTCTCATTCTTTCCTTTTTGCATCTTCTAGCTTGATTACTATGTGCTTGTGATACACAATGATTACATTCCTTATAGGAGTTGGCACATGTATACAATGCATTTTAATTCTTTCCATGTCTTTGTCTTTTTTTTGAGACAGGGTCTCCCTTTGCAGTTCAGGCTGGCCCTGAGCTCAGCCTCCAACTCACATCACAGCAATCCTCCTGCCTCTGCCTCCTGAGTGCTGGGATGACAGGCATGAGTCTCCATATCCAGCATTGTTTTACTGGGGATAGAGCCCAGGTCCTTGCGCTTACAAGGCGAGCACTGGAACCACTGAACTAAATCCCTGGCCCCATTAACCATCAAACTTTTTTTTTCCTTTCTCCATCCTCTTTTTTCCTTTGAAAATGTTGTTTCATAATATCTGTCATATATTTTGGAATTCATTTACATCTTCAATTTCTTATACCAGAAAAAAGATACGGTATTCACACATCTGTGACCGATTTATTTCACTTATGAGTGTCCTCAAGGTACATCTCTTTGAGTATAAATGACTTAAATTTGTCATTCTTTAATGCTCCATTTTATTTTAAAATAAAAAGCACATCTTTATCCAGTCTCCAGTTGATGAGAATTTGGGTTGTTTCTGAGATTCAGCTATCACAAACTGAGCTGTTATAAACGTGGGTACACATACATCACTGTGATATGAATCTTTTAATTCTTTTGTGTATGTATCTAGCAGGAAAATAGCAAGGTCAAATGTGACCTCTCATCCTAGATTTCTGAGGACTCTCCACACTGCTCTCCACAGAGATGGCATCAACCCGCATTCTTACCAGCACTGGAGGAAGGTTCCTTTCTCCTCACAGCCTCACCAGCCCTGTTGTTGCCTGATTTAGTAACAGTAGCCATTCTTTGTGGAGTGAGTTGAAATCTCAGAGTTATTTTCATCTGCATCTCTCAACTGACCAATGATATTGAGCATTTCTTCATATGCTTCTGAGCTGCTTTTACTTCTTCCTCTGAAAACTGTCTGTTCATTGCAGATGTCCATTTTTGGATTAGGTCTTGAAATTCAGGGGATGATTTTTAAAATTGCTTCATATATTCTTTTTTCATATCTTCCTTCAAATTTTATTCATTGTAGCAAAGTGAAAATAAAATATTATATTGTTCATTGTCATATGAAAACATTTATCACATGCCTATTGCTATGTTCTTTTATATTGCTATCTATTTATGATACACAATAACTACATTCATCTTGAAGAATCAATACTTAAAGATATATCTCAGTCATTATTGCTTCCTTTTTTCTTTTTTATTGTGAAATAGGACCATTTTATATACATATCATGATCACACTCAACATTGACAACTTGTACCAGTATATCTCTTCATGTTTTCTATCTAGTAGCCCTTTGAGAAACAGCTGGTAAATTGTTTCCCACATTGTCGGTTGTCTTTTCACTCTGCTGGTGGTCTCTCTTGCTGTGCAGAAACGTTTTAGCAAGATGAGACCCCGTTTGTTGATTCCTTATGCTAGTTCTCATGCTGTAGATGTTTTGTTGATAAAGTCTTTCCCTGAGCCAATGTCTCTAAGAGTTCTACCTGACCTGTTTTG